>APFE031100752.1:0-31481 GCA_000404065.3 Pinus taeda
TTTATTTTTTCCATTAAATAATTTAATGTATATATGAATTTAAATAAATTTAAATATATTATTATTGTTACTATTAATTTATTTATACTAATAATATATATATTTATTAATAAATTAATTTTTTGAGAGACTTACCAGGAATTTATTTTATATCTTTTTACCTAATTTAACTTAATTTCATAAAATAAATTATTTATTAATATAATAATATTAATATTAATATTAAAATAAATTATTGAATTAAATTCTAAACTAACCATGAATTTATTTTATATAATTTTACCTGATTTAACTTTTTTCCATAAAATAAATTAAAAATTATTAATAATAATATTATAATATTAACATTATTAAATTCAATTTTTGACCTGGGTCCCTTAGTCAAAATTAGCCGTTAATTAGCCGTTGGAATCTCTGCTCAGACTATTTAACATGCTAGGCTAGATCTGGTTCTTCAACTTGTCTTGATGATGAACCACACTGGTTGGTTCGAAACGCATCGACAAATGGTTTTTTATGTGATTTTGCCGAAATTATTCCCTTAATAAAAAACAAGATCTCCTTCCTAGAAACTTTGCTCCACCCTAGACGATCCGCGTACACCTTCTATTGATTCTAAGATACTTGTATAATCTCTTTGAGGGGTTTATGAAGATCTTAACTCTCCTCCAACCAATCCTTGGCCATGGGTGCTCTGCTATATCCTAGGTCAATATGTAAAGATGTAGGAACATCATATCCATACAATGATTTGATGGAGTCATTTTGATAGACATATGGTAGGTGGTGTTATGACAATATCGCCTGCCCCCAACCACCCGATCCAAGTATTTTATTGCCCTGCCACATAATTCCTTAATTATCCTTCCACTCATTTGTTAACAATTTTTGTTTATTGATCCATTTGCAGGTGATAACTAGTGCTCAGGGTAAACTGTTTACACACCAATCTAAAGAGATCCTACCAAAATACATTGGTAAATATGCCATCTTGATCATTAAAAATATGTTTAGGAATCCCATGCAATCTAAATACCTAATGTATGAACATCTTTTCACTTATTCTATTGAATAATTGGAAATTGTGGCCATGAAATGGTAAAATTTTTTAATCAATAAACTGCCACGATGATGTAGTATTCCCCATGTGTTGAAGAATGTAACTAGGTTCAATCTTCATAATTATATTTGAGTCATAAAGAAATGTATTTATCAAAAGAAATAAAAAGAAATTATTATTATTATTATTATTATTATGACTTGTTAAAGCATGGGTTTCATGCTTGGATCATCATTTTTTAGGTCAAATTTCCCATTAAGGACTTCTAGGTTTTGTCTTGATTCATTAGAGTCATTATCCATTTAATGAGACCCTTATTTGGATTTTGAATCATGTAAAAATAATTATTATTGAGTAAAATAAGTCATTTGTCACCTCCACACCAAGTTATCCCTTACCTGATCAAGTCAACCTACATGAGGGTAATTCGAACTCCTGAAAAGGGTATATTTACAACCAGTTTGATTCATTTGGAAGACACTCTAACACAATTTCGATATCCAAGAAGAGGAAGCAAAAAAAGCGCGAAGTAGTAGAAAAAGGAGGTGTTTTGCTGGAGAAAGAAAATCGAAGTTTTTTGGCTCATATCTCTCTCACACATGTGGACTTACTAGGCTATTTGCTTGGTCAAAATTTTGTTGTTGGGAAGGTTGAAATTATAGTTTCTACTGGATCGAAGTTGTCGTTGGGTCAAAGATTCTGTTGGGTCGAAGTTTCTGCTAGATCGAAGTTTCTGCTGGGTCATAGTTTCTGTTGGGTCGAAGTTTTGTTGCTAGGGAAGTTGAATATCAAAGTGCTAGGTCGAAGTTAATGGAGGTTATCATCTGCAGAAGAAAGGAAGGGCTAACTTGGTGATTGGAGGAAGTTCGTGTCTAGGTCAAGAAGTCTTAGATCATCTCATGAAACTATTAAAGGAAGAGTTGTTGACTGGGTTTTCCCCTAGATAGGGGTTTTTCCCTAGTTGTCTTCCTACATCTAGTGTCTATGATTCATTTTATTATTTTGATAATTTATCGATGAACTAAAGTGAAAGAAGAACATAATAAAGTTAAAAAGAACATCAAAATATCAAAAGTAACTATAACATAAATAAAATCTTTTTGCCTTTCTGATTTTATAACATGGTATTAGGGCTAAGGTGAAGAAGAAGGATAAAGGCATCTTGAAGACCTATTAAAAGGATAATAAGGAGTTTTAACAAGTTTGAATAAAGGGCCATCAAGGAAAATGATCGTATAAGAAGTCAAGCTTACCATCTTCAATAAAAAATGTCTAACTCAATAAAGGGAGAAAACAAATTAGAAGGAGAACCCCATTACAGGGCATGGAAAAAGAGGATAGATCTCATCCTTGAGAAGAATGAAGTCTTGGATCTAGTGAAAGGAAAAGTAAAGAAGCCTACAAATGAGTTAAGTGATGCAAAAAAAGAAAGTTTAGAGAAACAAAGATTTTGGCCATGAGCCTAATAGTGGATGGAATAAAAGATAACCTCATCCCATATATATTACACTCAAGAGATTTGGAAGGATACTCCTACATTCAAAATGCATGAAGTCAAAAAGAAGTCAGAGTATCTTTCGTAAGCAACAAGGAGAGTGAAGAAGAGAAAATATCGAATGCCCATTCCACTCATCACAAGAAGAAAGGAACCTTAAAAAAGTCCAAAGGGCATAGGAAGAAGATAGACCTATCTAAAACTGAATGCTACAATTGTTACAAGATGGGTCACTATAGAAGTAATTGTTCTAAGAATCCAAGGAATAAAATATGAGATAGGGATCAAGCAAACATTGCCAATGAAGGTTCACCAAAGAAGAATAAGATGGTTGGATCCAAAATTGAAGACCTATGTTCTAGGGACTCTATCCCTTACATATCTTTGTATTCTAAGTTTTGAATTGTTTTCCTTTGTGCTTTGATTTCTTGTAATTGTAGGTGTAATAAGCTTTGGAATAACATTTTTGAGTTGTTATAGGTATCCCTCAATATTAGATTAAGAATGAGCCCTAACCATTTTTCGAAAGATAAGTATCTTACTCCTTGAATTATCCTTTTATATTTGATTTCCCTCTCTTATCTAGATGTGTTTGTATTAGATGCTAATAACATTTCTTTTATATTTTCCCTATTTAGGAAAGGCTTGTTGAATACTCAAGGGTTATGGATAATACCTCAAAAAGAATGATAGATGTTCTATTTTAATTGATGTCCTACAAAGTTTGTTAAGAAACAACTCAAATGTATGTCTTAGACCACAAGTTTTGTTCTATTTGTGATAAAGGTATATTCATTCCTTTTAATAATATATTATACATTACTAACATTGTTGTTTATAGCTCCATTGAATCATAAATATTTTTGAAAGGGAGATTAATCATTAGATAAATCTACCCTCATTAAAATCATTGTTTTTGTGGAACCCTAAAAGGTTCTTTATAAAACCCTAACCTAAGGGTGTGTCGATATTATTGGTGAAACCCTAGTCTTCTTGAGGTAATTGATGAAATAATATTCTTTTAATGTTTGGGGTTTTTATGGTAATGTCACATTTGGAGTTTTAGTATTGCTATTGAAACCCTAGTATTTTAGGGTTGGATGAAAATGTCTATGTGTTGAAATCCTAGACCTTTAAAGTTTTTGGAAAATTAAGGTTTGCCATGTTATGTATTGAAACCCTAAATCTTTAGGGTTTGGTAGGGTTTATAAAAAAGACCATTATTTTAGCTAAGATGATGTCCTAGGACTGAAACCCTAGGTGTATGTTTTTCATCTAATCAAAACCCTAGCCTAATTGGATTTATATGTCTAACTTTAATGCTTGGATATTTGTGTCTTAGGTTCGCTTGATATATGTTGTTATGATATACTTGTGCATGAATATGAAATCCTAGATGAGTATATGTGCTAACCTAATTATTGACATTAGGGGAATTTTAAGGTCTAAAATGGGCCTCCTAATTAAATTATAAAATAATAGTGGAAATAATAAAATAAGATTAATATTACATCATCAAATTTTAGAGGGAAAAAAAAAACTGTTTTTTTCAACTCATTATTTTCAACTTCGCTCCCTATGGGTTTACTAAAATTTCAAGTGGAAATACTTGTTGGATACAAATTTTGATTCGTCATCTAAGGAATACCCATGTTTCATAATTTATATGGACCCTACTACATGAAAAATGAGAAATACATGAAAGACATGATTGCAATCACAATTTTTCACGTATTTCTCATTGTTCATGTAGAAGGGTGCATCGAAAGTATGCAACATGGGTGCTCCTTGGATGAGGAAATAGATTTTGCTTCCAAATAGTATTAATACTCTAAATTTGAGTAAAACCTTAGGGAGATAAGTTGAAAATACGAGTTGGAAAAGTATTTTTATTATTTTATTATTTTTTAATATTTTTACTTTTTTACTTCAAAAATGGTGAATCATCCCCCATGGTTGACATCATCATATTCAATTGTATTAGTTCTTATAAATTTTATGTTGGTTGTAAATTTTTCTTAGAAGGCCCATTTTAGACCTCAAAATTCCCCTAATGTGTCCACAAGTTCTAGGGTTTTGAAACTAAGCCCTAGTAAAAGTTTGATATTCTAGGATATGATGTGATGATGTTGTTTTTAGTATGATGATAAAATCTATGGTTTACTACAAACCCTCATAGAAGTTAGTCATTTAGTTGAAAATTTTGATTGTGTTATGATTGGCTTTTATTGTTGACATCTAAGGCTTAGAATCTCAAAAATGGAATTTATAGTTTTCATTAAATCCTAGTAGAAGTCTAATATATAAATTCTAAAGTTGTTGGATGCATTCTAGAACTATACTTGTTTGAATTTCTTCTAAGGTTTGCAATATATTGTAATAGAGTATTTCATATCTCTCGAAGAAATATTGAGACCCTGGATATAATGAATATTTTTATCTTGATTGAGTTACTCGAAGTCTTGATGATGAAATCTAGGAATTATGACAAAACCATAACAAGAAGTTGAAGTATAAAAATATGTCTCTTATTGATTATGAATCTAGCTAAGTTTTAGTATTTGATTTATAAAGTTCAATGATTCCATTATTACATGATTTTGATATAGTTAAGTTCATGCTTCTATATGTGTAGTTGGTTGTACTTTCTATCTAAGTTGTGTAGGTACATAATCTTGAAGATGGTGAAGATATTCATAAATAAAGTTGATTTGATTGATAATAATGATAAAGGAAGTCATACGAATGATGATAATTAAGATGAATTTGAAAATAAGGATGGAAGCCATGAAATATTCTCTGATTTCATATAAATAAGTTTATCTCCCTAAGTTAAGAGGGAGCCTAGATAAAAGAAAGAAGGATATATCCCCAGTTGGGAGGGACGACATATTATAGTCATGATGGATACCTTGAAGAAATTGGAGAATGAATATTGAGGTGTTGTTGAAAGAAGGAAATCAGGACCAAGTTGTAGAGTATGTTGTTGCATGTGAAGTAGGAAAGGAAGTTATATGATTGAGGAATCTTCTATCAAGATTTGTTTGGGAAGCCTCTAAGTCCTACTGTGATAAATTTTGAAACAAAATCAAGATGTTTGACCTTGAAGTTTGTGCTTACTTATGTGTAAGTTGTTGAAGCCCAAAATTGTCTCTTTTTGACAACCTTCCTACAATCCATCCTCATTCTTTTTGACTTTAATAACTCTAAGTGAGAATCAATTTACAAGGTTTATGGAAATAACAGCTACTTAAACATATTTTATTTCATAAGATCCATTTTTCTTTATTATTTAACTCAATATTTGCATAAGCTACTAAATTTCACCAATTCTACAACTAATGACTGATTCTACAGCATAGTTGAAGGTTCGATGGAATCTGAAACTCCAGCTGAGGAACAAGACATATGGGAAAGTGGCTAATATATGGAATAATATTATTTACCTATCTTCATTATCTGAATGAAAGACAAGAACACCATATAGGTATATTCAACACATAAGTCAACCAACGAAGAAGGAGCCGAAGACAAATCATGCAAGCGATAAAATTAATGGAAGCAAATATTTAGCCTCATGATTTGCTTCTTTGATAGAAAATCATTAGGAAATCATGAGATATTATCTATTTATGTTATTTTTAGTCTTTGTCGAGTAGGATAGGATTGTAAATCTCTAAAACAGTTATTGATAGAGGTTATAAATCTACCTCTCGGCATGATAAACAGAGACCTAAATATTATTGTTTTTGAAACTCGGTATGCATTTATAAAGGTGAGTTTGATCATTCTGATGAACAATTGTCTTGATGCGTATTTATTTTCTGAGTAATCATGCATACCTACAACTCACAGAAGGTCCCCCTAGAGCTTTAAGATCTTATTTATTTTTATACAACATTTAGTTTTGCATTTTAAATTACTTTGAATTATTTTGTCTAATCTTTCAGTTTCGATTATTAATGAATGCTTTTGACAGTGATAACAGAGTTCATAACATAGTATGTTTTGTTTAATCATTTTGTTGTAGGATGAAGGAGTGAAGCTGAGATCTCTTATGCACATGAACAATAGTATGGTAGATTGTAGATTCATTTAGGATTTGTAGCATAGTTTGAGTTATATTTGAGTTAAGTTTTGAGTGAAGAAGATTTTGATTTATATTAAGTGTGATATTTTAAATTATTTTCCTTTTCTATTGAAGCAATTTGGGTTTGATTTCAGAGTAATTTTATTTCTACAAGTGTGATAGTTCTTTTGAGTAAGTGTGATAATTCTAGTTTGATATTTACTTCAAGAAATTGTAATATTTATTTTTGCAAGTGTGATATTTATTTCAAGCAAGTGTGATATTTATTTTTTCAAGTGTGATATTTATTTCAAGCAAGTGTGATGTTTCCTTCAAGTAAAGTGTGATATTTATTTCAAGCAAGTGCAAAAATTTTGATTTCATTTTTGTTAAAGAGTGACATATTTACTTTAATGTAAGGGTGATAGTTGTTAGAGAAAACATGTGCATCTCAATATCTCAATTTATTCTAGGAATTTCTTGAATAATAAATATTTCTATTACATACAATGCACATACACTTCATCAGTATATTAGCCCTGGTCGATAATTTATGTAGTAAATTAACATCAATTAAATTACGAAACATTTTGGCGCCGTTGTTGGGGAAGTGTGTATAGGATTCTTTTTCTTTTCATTAAAAAAATATTAAAATTATATGCATAGGGAAAGAGGTTCTAGAGGTAGATTCGTAAGTAGAGGTAGGAGTGTAATTCCAACATCTCCACTCACCCCACCACAACCTCGTAGTGCCACACCATCCACCCAAACTCACATTTCATCGATTGGAAGAAGACATAGACTTCCTGAGGTAAATAGATCTAAAATCCAACCTAAAGATTCACCAACTTCCTCTACTAAAGCCGTAGTAGAAGAAGAAGATCCTACATCCACAACAAAAGGAGTAATATTTCTATCTTCAACTGGAGAACAAATTCTAGGACAAGAATTGGAAATTCCTAGTGAAGAAGAAGAAGAAGAAAACTATTTTAACATTCCATTGATAGAATAACTAGAGGGGGAACTAGAAAACCCAATTTTGGAACCTTATATTCTCTATGAGAAATATACAATGGCGGGAGAAGGGGAAGGAGAAGTGAATAATCTGAATGGTGAACATAGGGTTGGAAGTGGAAGAGGAGGAAATAGAGGAGGTGGAGGAATAGGAGGAGGAGCTAGTAGAGGAGATACATAACCTTTTGGATTTCCCATCTTTGATGAAGATAACACAATCACAATGAAAATTATCTCACCCTCTATCCTCCCTAATTTCCATGGATTAAGAAATGAGGATTTTGAAACATTTCTCTTTGAGTTTGAAGCCTTGTGTAGATTCTATGACTACTTGCTTGATACTCAAAAGTTGAAATTGTTTCCAGCCACTCTTAAAGGTGAAACATTAAAATGATTTATGGATTAGGAGCACATTCTATAAGAACATGGGAAGAAATGAAAAATGTGTTCTTAGAAAAATACAAGGATTATTGTATGCCCCATAAACTTAAAGATTAAGTCTTTAAAATGATGCAAAAGGAAGATGAAAATCTTGAAGATTTTTTGAAAGAATTGCTTATAATATAGAAAAGGGTTAAAGTGCATATTCTATATGAATAAACTTTGAAAGCTCTCTTGCTGAAATATATCAGAGATGAGCAGATAGATCTTCTCAATTTGATGGGTAAATGAGATGTTTCTCAGTTATGATTTATAGATATTTGTGAGTTATGCATACACATTTCAAGAGGAAAAACAAGAACTGGGAAAAATCCAAGAGATCATGTTATTTCTAGGATTAATAAATTTGCAAATGGGATAGTAAGTAGGGATGAAATAGAAAATTTGCTTGACAATTTCAAAACATATATTTTGGGGAGTCTTAGTGAACAAATAGATACCCTTAAAACACAAAACAAGCAAAAGGATGAAAATGTTGCATTATCTATCTTTTGTCCAAAATTTAGAAAGAAGCATGACTTGAGAAAATACCCACTTAACTTAAAAAGTGTATAAACCTATGTTATATGTGCAAAACAATCATGATACAAAGGGATTTCATTCAATACCAGGTCTTAAAGTTGTTTATCAAGAGGAACTAATGCCAAATCAAGTAGGACCTCTTTGTTTTATTGCTAAGAGACCATGGAAAAATCCACAATCAAATATGACTCAAGGTTTCAATATTCAAACATATTCACAACCACCACAAAGTAATTGGAGTGCACCCATGACTTGGAAACCTTGGCCTCAACCTTGGGCACAAGGATGGAAAAATCCTTATGGAAAGTATCCTCATTTTCAACAACCTTATCTTGGTTTTCCACCATGATATTTTCCTCAGCCTATTCAACCCTCTCAACCTCAAAATCCAAACTCACAACTTTCATTACCATTTCCACAAAAAGCCAAATAAACTCGCTACTTAGCCACTTCTAAAACCAAATAATAAAAACTCACAACCTGTTTACGACATAGAAGGGAATAATTTCCAAACTTACATGATAGTTCCATTAGATTTAAATAATGTCGAACTTATATATAGTAGAGTATTGGAAAAGAAGTCAACATCTGTTGTTATCCAGGAATATGAGAAGGATGACCTCTCTCAAAAAAAGATATCTCTTCATAAAGAGGAAAATCCTCAAAATCAATCCACCCCTGTACATTCTGATGATACTCCAATAAACTCAACTCCTATTATAGAACAACCTTTAGTTTTTGCTCAAAATCCACCTTTTCTTGAAAGATTGAAAATTGACAAAGGGATAGAGAAACATATTATGTTGCCTAATTATGATATGATAGATGAACTAAAGAATGTTTGTATACAAATTACTTTGCTAAAATATATCAAAGAAATACCAATAGTTGCAAAGACAATCAGGGAGTTAAGTATTAAAAAACCAGGAAGAAAAATAAAAGAAGTTAAAAGGATCCAGTTAGTTGGGAAAATTATAGATATCATGATGGGAAAAACAACAGTTCATAAATATCTAGATCCAGGAAGTCCCATTGTGAAAACAACATTAATGGTGTTGATATTCCAAATACATTGGTAGATTTATGAGAAGCCATAAATATCGTGAGTAAACAAACTATGAATCAATTGAAACTTACTAATCTTCAATAAAAAACTATACTATTTTAATTAGCAGATATATTTGAGACCCACAGAAAATCTAGGAGGATACCCATTGATTCTTGGTAGACCAAGGTTAGCTATAGCTGATGCTTTTATAAATTGTAGATCTGGTGATATGTTTATCTTTGAAGGAATTTCAACAAATAAATTCACATTATATACTCTTGGAAAAACAATAGTAGAAGTAGAAAGTGAAGCATGGATAGATGATGATAATGAAAACTTTGATATATGACCAATTTTTGCTACTTCACAAATAGATGAAGAAGAAAATATTTTGAATTTAATGGAAAATAATGAATCTTCCTCATATTGTGAATAAAATAAAAGTGTTCAAGAACAATGTAATATTGAATATCTATCATCTTGTCAAATGGATTTACATTCTATGGAGAAATTTGGAAATCCTTCAATAGAATTTTTTCCAGGGAAAACTTTGAATATCACTGATAATTTGGAACAATCTCAAAAGAAAGAATTAGTAAAGATGTTACAAGAACATTCCTCTGCTTATACATGGGAATACATTGATATGAAAGGAATTGATCCTGACACTTATATGCATCATATTTATATTGAATAAAATTCTATAAGAATCCGACAACCCTAGAGGAGGATGAATCCAAACCTAAGTGAAATTTTTAAAGAGGAATTACAAAAATTGTTAAATGTGAATTTCATTTATCCAATATCAGACAACTAGTGGGTCTCAAATTTGGTAATTGTTCCGAAAAAGAATGGAAAATGTAGAGTATATATTGATTATAGGGAATTGAATAAATCTATGTTAGAAGATCATTTTTGACTTCCTTTTATAGATCAAGTCCTTGATACATTGGCAGGGAAAAATTATTTTTAATTTTTGGATGTTTTTAGTGGATATAACCAAATCGAAGTAGCTCAAGAAGATCAAGATTAAAAAACCTTTACCTATCCATGGGTAACTTATGCTTACTGAGTACATTCCAAAGGGAAATTTTAGGCATTTTTTATGATCAAATTCATGATTGTGTGGAAGTTTACATGGGTGATTTTACTATCCATGGAAACTCTTTTGAAGAAGCTCTTAAAAATTTGGAAAAAGTTCTCTTTAGGTGTAAAGAAGAAAATATCTCATTAAGCCATGAAAAATGTTTTATGATGCTCGCTGAGGGAATTGTTATAGACCACCATATTTTAGGAAATGGAATCATAGTGGATGCATATACGGTAGAAGTCATTTCTAAATTATCAGTCCCAACTTGTCAAAGAGATGTTAGAAATTTTCTTCGTTTTACTAGCTATTATAGAATATTTATAGAAAACTTTATGAACATATCCTCTCCACTTTTCAAATTTCTTACAAAATATTGTTAATTCATCTAGAATTTTGACTTCCAGAAAGCCTTTGAGACATTGAAAGAAAAGATTTCCGAAGCACCCAGTTTAAGAGGACCAAACTAGAAACTACCTTTTCACATTTCAATTGATGCCTTGGATACAACTTTAAGAGTTGTATTAGGACATAAAAAATTAACTTTTCATGCCATTTACTATACAAGAAAAAATTTGACCCCTGCAGTGTTGAATTACACTATAACAAAAAATGAATTTTTAGTTGTTGTACATGCCATCAATAAATTCATACATTATATCACTGGTTATGAAACCTTCATTCACACAGATCATCCTACAATTAGATATTTAATGAATAAATCAATTACTAATGACAAAACGATAAGATAGTTATTGTTATTACAAGAATTTAATATTGCTATATTGGATAGACCTGGAAAGCAAAACACAATTGTTGATTTTTTATCTAGAATCCAAAATGATAATAATGATGTTCCTGTAGAAGATAATTTTCTTGATGAATATCTTTTTTTAGTATCTATTACATTTCCTTGGTTTGCAGATATTACTAATTATTTAGCTACGGGGAAGTTACCACCATACTTGTCTCCTCGAGAGAAAAGGAAAGTTATTCAAACTAGTGCATCTTATTCATGGATAAATGAAGAATTGTACAAAACATGACCTAACTTAACCATTCGAAGATGTGTTAGAGAAGATGAAGTGCGAGATATATTAAAATCTTATCATGATGAACCATGTGGAGGAAATTTCACTAATAAAATAAATACCTTAAATTCCTTCTCTTAGGATGTTATTGACCTTCTCTTTTTAAGGATGCCAAAGAACATGTTAAGAGATGTGGCAGTTGTCAAATAATGGGGAAGTCTATTCCTTCAGATGAAATGCCTCTACAACCTTAGGTACTGATTGGACCTTTGAGAAATGGGCTTTGGATTTTGTTGGTACAATCAATCCATCGTCAAGGCGAAAAAGGTACATTCTTGTTTGTACAGATTATGTCACAAAATGGGTAGAAGCTAAAGCACTTTGTTTTTCTACTGAAAATGCTATAGTTTCATTTCTTTTTGAGGATATTTTCACTCCTTTTGGTGTCCCAAGGGAAATTGTGACAGATCAAGGTACTCAATTTATATCCAAGTTGGTACAAAAGATAATGGAAGAATACAAAATCAAACATCGGAATTCTACTCCATATCACCCACAAGCCAATGGACAAGTTGAATCTACCAATAAAATAATTGAAGCAGTTCTTACCAAGACTATGCATCTACATAGAAGGGATTGGGTAAAGAATATTCCAAAAGCTTTATGGACATATCATACCACATGGAGAAACACAACAGGACACACTCCTTATGAACTTGTTTATGGAAAGCAAGTCTTGTTTCCTATTGAGTTCCAGATAAATACTTTTAGAAAAACAACCAAATTGGATCTTGATCTATCAAAAGCCCAAAGAAAAAGAATGGAGCAATTGAATGAACTTGATGAGATACGACAAGATGCTATTCATAGAACCACTATAGTCCAAAATGAATGATCTAGGTGGCATGATAACTTTATAAAAGAAAGAAAATTCCATCCTAGTGATTGGGCATTTCTTTTTGATTCAAAGTTTAAAGATTTTTAGGGAAAATTTCAAACTCAGTGGCTTGGTCCTTATGAGATTTAAGTTGTATTTGATAATGGAGCGTTATAATTAGAACCATTGATGAAGAGAAAGTAACTTTCTTTGTAAATGGTCATAGATTACAAATATATCATAAACCATTAACAAAGGAAGAGTTCATAATAAATCTGCAAGATAATCTTGATTTGAAGTTGGTCAAGGAAGATTCTTCTTCCTCTCCAACTTAGCCTTCTACTTTTTTTTTCAAAAATAAAGATAAAAAAATGTATGGAAATAAAAGTTTTATATAAACATGAAAACCAACATTGTTGGCATGTTTATATAGAAAATCTAAGTTGAAAACCAATAATTCTTGTCAGCATAGATTTTCTTTTTAATTCCCTATTCTTTTTCCATTTCTTTTTATTTATCTTTTGAAAAATAAAACAACTACAAAATTGTCACTAATTTGCAGCTCTCATGGAATTTTGAAACTGACTTGACAGATTGCTACCAGGGCAAATGAAGATCATGGAAAAAGAAAATTGAATGAAGATCACAACTAAAGCAACCTAGGTACAACTTGGAAAAGGACAAATCCAAAAATTTGTAGCAAGATAGAAGGTATGTAAATATTAGTTAGATAATAAAGGGAAAAACATTGAATTATGAAATTAAATAGATGTATGACCGTTGCTACCACCATTTTGTATAATGATTACTCTCATTACGACATGACTTCAGTTCTAATGAAAATATCTTATCAAAAGGATATAAATCCGATATGAAACCTTGTTATCATTCAAATCTACATCCTTCCTTCCATATATACTCCCACTTCTTTCGTGTACCATCATAGTTGCTTGCATCATATTCTTTCAACTCGGCCCTGTTCCATTGCCAAAAAGGTTTCACCTATTACCCAAATTTCGTATTTTTTACCTACTCCATAACCAAACTCCTTCCATAATCCTGTCAAAAAGAGAAATTAGGGACTAAGACTTCTTCATCATGGGATTCATTGTATGCTCAGATTTGAATGGGACTAAATTTATTGAAGGATACCTACAGGTGAAACAACTGTTGGAACAAGCACAATGGTTAGGATTTGTTGAAATTTTTGATGGGCATGAGAAAGAAGTTACAAAAGAAATCACTAGGGAATATGATGGTATAAGAGTAGAGATTGGAGACATTAAGTTGGTTATGATAGAGTCATTTATAGCAGAATCTATTGGTTTACTAAGAATCGAGGAAATATGGTTCAAGAAACGAAAGATTAAAGAGGAAGAATGGGAGGTCTTCCTTAAAAAACTAGGTATGGATATCTCTATCTTTAAGAAGGGAATCCGAATCACAACCTTAAAGAATAAATGGAGAAATTTCTAATAATTATTCAAAATTTCATAACTTGTGAAGGTAGGTTTGGAAAATGTTCTTTTACCATGCTTGTCTGATAATGAAGTTTCTTGATGGTAATGAAATCAACCTACCATACTTCCTTCTTAATAGTTTGAGAAAAATGGCTGGAAACATTCAGAGGAAAATATAGTGCATAGGTAATGCCTTGTACCATCATGGGTTAGTGAAAATTTTAATTGAAGCCCATATGAAAAGAAAAGGGGATAACTGGGAAGATTTTCTTATTAGAAATCATTTCAAAGAAGATGAACAATAAGGGCCTAGTGATAAAACAAGAAAAAATAGAAGAAAGTTTCCCTCAAACCTTAAGGAAAGCTCACTTGCAAAAGAAACACAACAATATCAATATTGTGATGATGAAACCCCTCTTATAAGTGTGTTAGAAGCTCCTGAGTAGAAAAATGTTAGAAGATATATAACCAATAATAAAAGGGAAAGTACATCAAAAGGAGAAACAAAACAAGAAAAATTCAAAAAGCATCCTTGTACTACTGAAAAATCACCATAAACTATAAAAATAAGTGCAAGGCTTAATAAACCAATACATGGATAGTCTCAGCAATCTTCAAACTCATCAATTTAGAAGAAGAAGAGGAACTGAGAGTTCCATCACCAGTTGCAAGTCCAACTAGGAGAACCCCAGAAATTGATCCTGTCCAGCAAGAAATATATGAGTACATAGAATATATGGAACAAATAGCTACAAGAAAAATTGTTGAATCATCCTCAAACGAAGAAGAAATTATTCATTTTGATCCTCTAGAAGAACCCCAAATTGTAAACGCTATTAAGGAAGAAATCTATGAATTGGAGGTATTAAATAAACATTTGAAGCAGGTATATGAAACACTAAAGGAATAAAATGAAATCCAAAGAACTCAAAATGAAATCATCTTGTTACGTCTTGGTTTATGGTATGAGAAAAAAAAGAAATTGAACGCTAAAAACAAATTTCTTAAGAAAAAGGTAAAAATTTTGCAGCACAAGATCTTGGTGAAGAAACCAAGGATGGCAGCAGTCAATATTAGGAGAGAAAGAAGAAATAAAATAGATTTTCTTGCTTAGGCCTCTGAAGAAGCTTATTAACAGGGTAAGATTACAAAATTTTTAAATTTTGTGCATGAGGACATGCAATGTCTTCAATGTGGGGGAATGTTGAAGCCCAAAATTGTCTCTTTTTAACAACCTTCCTACACTCGATCCTCCTTCGTTTTGACTCTAATAACTCTAATTGAGCATCAATTTACAAGGCTTATGGCAATAGTAGGTACTTAAACATATTTTGTTTCATAATTTTCATTGTTCTTTATTATTTAACTCAATGTTTGCATAAGCTACTGAATTGCACCAATTTTGTAGCTAATGACTGATTCTGCAGCATAGGTGAAGGTTTGATGGGTTTTGAAACTCCAGCCAAGGAACAAGACATATGGGTAGGTGGCTAATAGATGACATCATGTTATTTACCTATCTTCATAATCTGGATCAATGAGAAGAACACCACATCAGTCTAGTCAACACGAAAGTCAACCAGCAAAGAAGGAGCCAAAGGTGAACCATGCGAGCAAGAAAATTAATGGAAGTAGATATTTAGCCTCTTGATTTGCTTATCCGATAGAAAATAATGAGGAAATCATGAGATATTATCTTGTTATGTTATTTTTAGTCTCTATCGAGTAGGATAGGCTCGTAAATCTCTAAAAAAGTTATTGATAGAGGTTATAAATCTACCTCTTAGCATGATAAACAGATACATGAATATTTTTGGTTTTTGAAACTCTGTTTGCATTTATAAAGGTGAGTTTGATCATTTTGTTGAAAAATTGTCTTGATGTGTATTTAGTTTCTGAGTAATCGTGTGTACCTACAACTCACAGGAGGCCCCCTTGGAGCTATAAGGTCTTACTTATTTTTCGACAACATTTAGTTTTTCATTTTAAATCACTTTGAATTATTTTATCTAATCTTTCAATTTCAATTGTTAATGAATGATTTTGACAGTGATAACAAAGTATGTATTGTTTAATAATTTTGTTGTAGGATGAATGAGTGAAGCCAAGATCTCTTATGCACATGAACAATAGTATGACAGAGTGTGGATTCATTTAGGATTTGTAGTATAGTTTGAGTTATATTTGAGTTAATTTACATATGAGTGAAGAAGGTTTTGATTTATATTAAGTGTGATATTTTAAATTAATTTCCTTTTCTGTTGAAGCAATTTTGGTTTTATTTTAGAGTAATTTTATTTCTTCAAGTGTGATATTTCTTTTGAGTAAGAGTGATAATTATAGTTTTATATTTCTTTCAAGAAAGTGTGACATTTATTTTTGCAAGTGTGATATTTATTTCAAGTAAGTGTGATGTTTCTTTCAAGTAAACTGTGATATTTCTTTTCAGCAAGTGAAATAATTTTGATTTCATTTTTGTCAAAGAGTGACATATTTACTTTCATGTAAGAGTGATAGTTGTTAGAGAAAACATGTGCATCTCGATATCTCAATTTAATATAGGAATTTCTTGAATAATAAATACTTCTAGTACATACAGTGCACATATACTTCATCAGTATACTAGCCCTAGTCAATAATTTATGTAGTAATTTAACATCAATTAAATTATGAAACATAAGGTTGTTACTGCTTGGGGTTGTGATTTTTCAGGTAAATCTCTTGCAGTTTGGAGGCATGCTCAAGGTTACCGATCTGTTTGATCAAGAGAGATTTGATGCTTATTGATTTGAGGTTTCTGCGATCTATATTATGTGTGGTGTTATCTTCTGGAGTCATCGCAATCATATTTGTTGTAATCAACATTTCAAACCAACCTCCGTGGTTCATCATCAGGATTAGATCCATGAGAGAATAAGTTAGAACCCGTTAGGGTAATAAATAGGGCTAGGGTGGGAATGAATGACAACCGACAGGTATGATAATGTTATAATACAATTTAGTTATAATTTATATATTTTATTCTAGTTTTATTATTGTTAGATTAGTTAATAATTATTTTAGTTAAAGTTTATTCATTATTAATTTAATGGCTAGTCTATTGTTTTTTTTTTTAAATTGAGAAATGTATTATGGTTACATTAATAATATAAAGTAACTTTTAATAAATAAACTCACTAAAATTTTTGTAGAACTCATTAATCTTATTAATTATATGACCAAGATGAGTATAATAATGTGCCTTATAATAAGGTTATAAATTGTATGAATGATATTTTTCATTTTTATTTATAGTATACTTAAATGATTAAAATAAAAATTAGTAATGATTAATAACTAGTAACTAATAATGATATAATGACCTACTTTTTATTATTAATTAATTTCTAGAATGAACTACAATATTTTAATGAATAAAATTATTACTTGTTTAATTTGTTTAAAACTAAACTTTATTGTATTATTATGAATTATAATAAATCGATTTAGAATTCATAATGATCGAGTTATTAAATTCATTATAAGGTTATTTTTTAATTTAATTTAATTTATTTATTTTTAATGGGGTTTAAATGTATATAAATGGACATTATGAAATATATTTATTTATTCTTGATTAGTATATACTTGATTATATTACTAAAATGTTATAATGATTCTAGGGTCAGTATGGTGACAAGGAAGACCATGGAGGCCAAGTAGAGCGAAGAGAGGGTAGGGAGTAATCTATGAAAAGGTAGAATCAGAAGTTAAAATAGGAATCCAATTATCCCTAATGTTCCAACCATCATCGTGGTTAAGGTTATCGAGGTGTTTACCTATTTCGATGGCTTCTCTGAATTTCCTATGGTGATAATGATCAATTTTGGCCACAACACAAGAGTTTTCAATACATATATGATGATTGGTTTTACTTGAGTGCTCAGCCAAAGCTGAGGTTTTGGAACGGTTATGCTTAATGTCATATACATGTTCTTGAATCCTAGTTAGGATAGATCGACCAGTCTCACCAACGTAGGTTTTGCCACAAGAGAAAGGAACCAAATAAACCCCTTTGTGGCATTTTGGATCATTGGGATCTTTTACGGATTTTAGGCATCTGTTAATGGTGCTCATAGGTTTAAAGGTGGTTTTTATATTCTTCTTTTTAATATATAAGAGATTTTATCAGTGGTGCCTAATAGGTATGAGAGATCGACCTTACTAGCATACTCATCCATAGGTTTCTTATTTTTAGGATTCTCAGCCTTCGTGAAAGCTTTGATTCCTTGGTGTCTTCTACATCCATTCTTTTCAAAAACTTCCAAAAGATGGTTCTTCTCTTGTTCAAAATGATCATGGTCTGAAATACGAACTACCCTCATAGCAAGAGTGTTAAGAACCCCCAGTTTTTGTGCAGGATGATGATGTGAGTTGGCGTGAAGATAATGCTCTGTGTGGGTTTTCTTACGATAGACCTTGTGAGATATTGCGCCATCCTTGTTCCTCTTGATTAGGATGTCAAGAAAGGGAAGGGTGCCATTGTCTTCCACTTCCATAGTAAATTTGATAGAATTAGATTGATTGTTAATGTGCTTAAGGAAATTGTCTAATTTATCTTTTCCATGAGTCCAAACAATGTAAGTGTCATTGACAAATCTTTTCCAAAGATTAGGTTTTAAGGGAGAAGACTTAATGGCTTTAGTTTCAAAATGTTCCATAAATAGATTAGCAATGATGGGAGACAAAGGTGATCCCATGGCTACACCGCACGTCTATTCATAAATATCATCTCTATAACTGAAAAAGATTGATCTCACTAATTTAGCTGTGTCTGAAACAATGACTCTATGGATTACCTCCATGGCTTCATATGTTTGTGTAAAGCGATTTCACATCAAATCTCACCAAGATATCATCCTGGTCTAGTTTTATTTGCTTGATCTCATTGATGAAGTGATTTGAATCTTTGACAAAGGAACTAGTGTTCCCCATCAATGGTTTAACTTTTTTAGCAAGACATTTCGCTAGATGGTAAGTGGGACCTGCAATGGTGTTGACAATGGGTCTTATGGGGATACCTTCTTTGTGAATTTTAGGGGCTCCATAAATCCTAGGGGTGTAAGGATTGGTTTCAATAAGATTCTTAATGTTATGTTCCTTGCTTGATTTTATTAAGTTACTGACAACCTTGGTGATCTTTTTTATGGGATTCTTTTTTAATTTTATGTAAGAGTCGATGTTGGTCAGGTGGTCAAGCATATTTTCATTGTAATCATTTATGTCCATTATAACATTCGCACCACCTTTTTCAGATTTTAAGACCACAATATTAGGGTTTTGGTTTAGGGTCTTAAGAGCAAGATATTCTTGTTTTGGAGATGTTGCTTTTGGGTGGTTTGGTTATCCTGAGGATGATGGAGCAATCATGCCTAACATTTTCTTTAATGTTATCTAACAAATCCTTGATCCCATACTCAACGTTACAGAGAATATCTTCTTTGGGGATAGTGCAGGAAGAAATGGAAAATTTTAAGCCTCTTTCAAGCAGGCCTAAAGTGACTTGGTCAATCTGGGTGCTGGAAAGATTTATGATAGGGTTGTTCACTTTCTCCACATTCGGAGATGTCGTCTCCTTCTCAAAGCGATCATTTATGGTCCCAATTTTTGTGGATTCAGCTTAGGGTAAAGTCATATCTAACGTGGTCTCATTAATGAATTTGTTGACAAATGTATTTGATGGAGCTGTTTCCAAACCTTTTAATATTATCGAATTAGACAATGAAGCCTTATTTTGTTTTCTTCTACTGTTCAAAGTCATTTCAATTGCCAAGGATCCACTGTCCGAGTTAGATAATTTATTTCTAATTTTTTGTGCAGTCATGTTCTTAGCTTAGCTAAAACATTTCACGGATTTCATAGACATAGATGTGGTCACCCTTACCCGAGATCCAATATTTGAGGCAAGCATCGATATATTCTGCATAGCCTCATTCTTAACCACGTGCCCAACTAGAGTTTGCCTTGAGGATTCTGAGGTTGTTTTGACCTTAGTTATGGTTTTATGAACAACGTTATTTATTTTTGTTACTCCCCATGCATCCACTAGCTTAGTATCATCCGTAATGAGTGTTTTCAGAAAGGTGATCTGCGTAGCCTCATCCATAACCACGTGCCCAACGAGAGTTTTCCTTGAGGATTTCAAGGCTATTTTGACCTTAGTTATGGTTGCAGGAACAATGTTAGAGATTTGATGTGTTGAGGCGTCATGTGTAAAATGCCTCAGAGGAAATCTAGCTAACCTATGTGTTGATGTATAGTTCCCAAAGTAGGGAGGGTGGCGTTGGTAATAGAGCTTTGACCTTGCATTATGCACCTTGTTCCCTGGGTTGATGGTTAGCAAGTAAGCCTAATGGTACCTAGAGCAGCTGAAAGTGTTAGTCCATCTTAGTACTACGCAAATAGATTTGTCTAGTCAGGAATCTAGTCCATGGCACTGTGAGTGCTTAAACTCTTCATGGTTTATGTGTTTTGAGACATTCTATGTACTTGTATGTATGAATACCTCCCTAGTTAAGAGGGATTATTGAAGAATGTACTAAGTTTTGTATTCATAATTATATTTGGGTCATAATGAAATGCATTTATCAAAAGAAAGAAAAATAAATTATCATTACTATTATTATGACTTATTAAAGCATGCCTTTCATGCTTAGGTCATCATGTTTTAGGTTAAAGTACCCATTGACGACTTCTAGGTTTTGTCTTGAGCCATTAGATTCATTTTCCCATTAATGGGACCATTCTTGGGCTTTTAAATCATGTAAAAAGAATTATTATTAAGTAAAATAAGTCATTTGTCACCTCCACACCAAGTTGGCCCTTACCTGATCAAGTTAGCCTACATGAGGGTAATTCAAACTCCAGAAAAGGGTATATATACAAGAAATTTGATTCATTTGGAAGAAACCCTCACACCAGTTCAATATCCAAGAAGTGGAAGCAGAAAAAGTGCAAAGTTGTAGAAGAACGAGGAATTTTGCTAGAGAAAGAAAATCGAAGTCTTCTGGGTTGTCTCTCTTTCACACGTGTGTATTTGCTAGGCTATTTATTGTGTTGAAATTTTGCTACTTGGAAGGTTGAAACTCTAGATTCTGCTGGGTCGAAGTTACTGTTGGGTCGAATTTTCTATTGGTTCGAAGATTCTGTTGGGTCATAGTTTCTAGTGGGTCGAATTTTTCTTCTTGGTCGAATTTATGTTGCTGGCGAAGTTGAAGATCAAAGTGCTAGGTCAAAGTTACTAGAAGTTTATCATCTGCAGAAGAAAGGAAGGGCTGACTTGGTGATTGGAGGAAGTTTGTGTCTAGGTAAAGAAGTCTTGGATCATGTCATGAAACTATTAACGAAAGAGTTGTTGACCGAATTTTCCCCTCGATAGGGGTTTTATCTAGATGTATGCCTAAATATGGTGTCTATGATCTTCATGTTATTTTTTTGGTAATTACTTGATGAACTAAAGTAAAAGAAGAACATAACAAAGTTAAAAATAATATAAGGATATCACAAGTAATTATCAATATAAAGAAAATATTTCTACCTTTATGATTTTCTAACACCATGCACCTTTAGAAGCTCTGTGATGAAATACATATATATGTTTTCCCATTTTCACCTAGGATTGGAAAAGGTAATGGTAGTCCTACTAGATGGGACTACCTAGTTTTCTTTTGATGGCACATGACACACTCAACTACATGTCTCCAAATGGCCCCCTTGAGGCCTTTCCATGTAAACCTTTCTCATGCTTTCCGATATGTTTTGAAAAACCCTTGGTATTTTTGAAAAATGAATCAAGAAAGTCTCAATTTGATTTTGTCTTGGTCAAATTGAGAAAATTCAAATTTCCACATCAACGGACAAATTGGATACAGTTAACTTGTGTGACATGGCTTGCATCACACAGTTTACTCAGTAAATTCGAGTTAGAGGGCTTGGATTTTAGTTAAGAATGTGTGATTACTAATTTGTAGTAATCAAGGTCATTTGTTTCAAGTTGTTTTTAGTTAAACTAGTTCCAATTGTTGGAGGAACTAGTGGAAGGTTAGTTGTGCAGTGAGACTTCAGTCTAACTCAGTGATCATCCAGTTAACTGATAAATCAACCCAAAATATCTAGTGCATGGAAATAATTTGAGTTCCCTGGCCATGGTGGAGATTACAAGGTAGTGTAGCATTAGTTATAGACTAGTCTTGAGTGTACAAGTGTTGCATGCTGTAAGATGGTCAACCTTGGGAATTGCACAATCATTTTGGAGGAAAATTCTAAATATTAGGGGCCTAATTTCCTTAGGAATTGTGAAAGGAAATAAGAGCTCAAGCAGTGGCTAAAATTGATTAAGTTTGGGTCATAACTTCTCAGTGGGTAGAGAGATATGTTATTCACTTGCAGGTTGTGCTCATTTGAGCAAAGAAATTGTAATACATCTCTCTTCATCATATTATTGCAAATAGGCATAGGGGTTTTTAGCAGATTTCTTTCCCCTGGAAAATATTGTGTGCATGTATGTTATTTCTCATTGCATGTTTGTGATTGATTTTCTAAATTGTGAATTGAATTCCAGAGATCAGTAGAGTAGGTTTGTGTCTTGTGATTTTGATTAAAACTTCATGAGAAGTTGCAAATCTACACCATAATTTCTACATTGTATTATAGAAAGATTCACATTAGAGCAGGAATTTGAAAGTTATTTCTCAGGAGATTTGAATTTGTAGTTTAGTGTCAAAGGATCGCTTTAGAGTTGGGAAGATGGCCTTTAACGGGCTGAGGCTAGAGTATGCCTTGGAAGAAAACTCTAATTTCATTGCATGGAAATATCACATGGAGGCTGTATTGGATGACAATGGATTGCTAGAATACGTCAAGACAAATGTTTCAAAACCATAGGCATTTGATACCCAGAAGCTTACTCAGTGGAAGAAATATCTAGCCAAGGTGAGGAGAATAATCTTGGAGGGAGTGTGAGACCACACTATCACAAATATCCATGGGAAAGAAACTCCTTATGTCGTGTGGTAGGCATTGACAATTTTTTTCTAGAATAACAATGACCATAGGAAATTGACACTCAAGGATAGACTTTGAAATATCAAGATGCAGAAGAAAGACATTATTCAGTAGTATCTGATCAGGTTCACACAAGTTTGTGATGAGCTTGCAGGGTTTGGTGTTACTATTTTAGACAATGACTTGGTAATCCTACCCCTTCTAGGCCTTCCCAAGGGATAGCATAACTACCAAGATTCAGTGAACGGGAGGGAGAAATTACCGAATTGGGAATGCTTATGGTTCAATTTGGTATAGGAGGAAACAAGGCAGAATACCATAGATGGCACTTCATCTAAGGGTGAGGAGGACGAAAATTTGCATTTGTTGGAAATGGAAAGAAAGGAAAAGGGAAGAAATCTTAAACTAAACCATAATCTAGCCAAGGGGGCAAGAAGAAAGATTTGTCCAAAATTAAATGCTTCAATTGCCATGATTTTAGGCATTGTGCCAAGAAATGTACAAACAAAAAGTCAGGCGAGAATACCTGTGGAGGACCAACATGTGAAACTTTGGCTCCATAGTTCGAGCTTGACTTCACCTTATCACATGCATGGCCAACGTAGTGATGGGGAGCATGTGGTACTTGGAATCAGTGCATCATTCCACATGTGAGGGTGTAGAGGCTTTTTTAGTGACCTGAAGGAGAAAGATATCCAGATGCATATTGAGCTGGGGGACGAGGGAATGTACAACACAACTAGGATTGGTACAATCACCTTTTAGAGGGAGTTTGGCTCCCATCTTAGAATCAAGGATGTCATGTTTGTTGAAGGCCTAAAGAAGAATATCACCTTTGTTGCTATCTTTGAAGACCGTGGTTATGACGTGATCTTGAGAAAAGGGAAAGCATTCCCGAGACACTTAGCCATGGCACAGGTGAAGAAGATCATGGTTCATGTGGAGAACCTATATAAGTTAGATGTGGAATATTATGTTGCTATTATAGCGGCTACAAACACCCTCCAAAATTTTGCCTCAGATTCATTTTGGAGCCTCCCTTCCAACCATCATAGTAGCATGTCTTGCTTCATCAAGTACACGAGCTTTTGTGTTTTTCTTACACAAAGGCAGCCTGTCGATCACAACTCAAAGAATTCCTCTCATAGGCTAATTACGCAAACTTGGTACAACTGTAGGTAGAGTAGATCCCCCAAGAAATTGCACAATTATGGAGGGAAACCAACCTTCCCTCCAGAAATTGTGCAATCCTAACTGACATCCTGTTGGGCTCCAAAATTGCGCAATTCTAACAGTCAACACTCATAGTGAAAATTGTACAATTTTCCCCAGCAGGGTTGCTCAGCCTAGAATTTGCACAAACCTAGGCAGAAGTCAGCTACTCTGCCCATAAATTATGCAAATTCCCTGGGAAGCCAGCCCATCTCCTAGCCAAAAATGTGCATTTTCTCCCAGTAGTCGAGCAGTCTCCTGCATGTGAAACCAAGTTGACTGGTTCCCTTCGAGACCGAGAAAAACTGACTTGTATGCATGGGCTAATTCTCCCAAGGAAGAATGCAAAGCTATCCCTTTTTTAAAGGATCTATTTTTAATAGTTGGAGGTTACATTTAAGGATCATCTCAGAAACCTCCCACCAAGTGTCACTTTCCCTAGATTTGTGGCATGCGAGTCACAACTTTGATGTTATCAAAACTCATCAACCGGATGTCGTAGAGCTCATTCCTCACATCAACCTTGCAGCTTTGACATCCCACATCACATCTAGGAGCTATCGACACACTCAACTCAGCTATTTTTGGGCAAGCCTGCTTTCAATGACTTGTGTTGCATTTCTGGAGCTTTTTATATTTCACTTTGTATAAACAATGCCTACTTGATTTCAGTGAGAGCTTACTGTTGTTTTGACACATTCTAGCTTGTTCTACACCATTTTAGTTTTTGTCCACGTCTCACTACTGTCACATGCATGAAACTGTTTTTCACGAATGGTCACCAATTCAATGACTTGCCTCACCCACATGCATGTTGTTCTGTTTTCTAAATATGTCATTCATTGTTTTCATGTACGATCATTCACTCATGCTTCGACTCAGTATCGCCATCCATTCGTACTCACATTCACATTCAGTCACTCATCGGCGAGTTTGGGCAACCTCGGCCCAGACTCTGCCTTCACTAAGATAGAATTGGGCAATCCGGGGAAGGAAGGCTCTCTCTTCCTCTCTAGAAATGCACATTTATTCCCAGGCACTTTGCTCCAGGACTGTTTTGCACATTTCCGAGGGACATTGACTGTTGGCCTAGGAAATTGTGCAATGCAGTCACTGAACCTACAACCATTGCCACCTTATATTGCGCATTACATAATTCCAATAGTCAACCACCAGACTGGACTGTGCATTTTGTAGTTATAATAGTTAGTTAGTCTCCCAATAGCCTAGATTATGCCTTGCACAGTCTTGACAGTCAGTCTCTCGACCTCCCACCCAAAATTTCAAAACCTTCATGATCAGTCACACAAGTATGTTGCAAGTCATTGCTCAAGTTCATTTTGGTTTTCAACTGACAAATTGCTTACCATGAGTGTTTCCATGTCTTCAGGTATCGCAGGTGTTCATCTACCTCTCAGCAACATAGGTACAATGGTTTCCAAGAGAGGAGAGTCAAAGACACCGTTTAGAGCATACATGGGGATGCAGTCGATCAAGTGTCTATGAACTTACCTACCCAGAAAACATCATGTTGTTCGTAGACAGGGACATCAAGATATGAAGACAACAACATCACAATGAGCAGAATCATGAACAACAGTTGAAGGAAGCATACTGAATGCAACAAATGCAAGAGGAAGGTTGTTGAAAACACATAGATGGAACAAGGTTGCGAGATCAAGAAGATCCACTGATGATGAATGAAAATTTGGAGACTCGGACTATGAGGTGACGACATGAAATGAAGATTGTGCAAAGACGGAGAATGGAACAAAGAAGAAGTTGCATGTGCTGAAGAAGCATCTCAAGGAAGAACATGAAGCTGCATAGATAGACAAATGAGTTGCAGCAGGAACAGGAACAGTAATGGGTGCAACATACACTCACAGATGAAATTGTTCTTGTACAAGTTAAATATCCATCCCCGTAGCTAGCACAGAGCAAACATGGTGAGCAGTGTTTTTTATTGCGTGCAAGGGAATTCAGCAGCATGCATGTCATTGTGCACATGCATGCCATCCAACCCATTCAACACACTCACCAAGGTGAAGACAAGAAGAAAGTCCAACTAGAGCTAAACATGTACTTTGGTAAGTGGATGTGAATGACCACTAGCACACACATGAAGATCAACATGGACACTATGCATTAGTGTGTTGCCGGTTTAGCCGTACCCAAGAAGACCATGCGCATGTTAGCAGGCGAGTTGGATGAAGGAGACATACCAATGCACCAGTGTTAGGTCCCTATAATACTAGTGATTACCCCATTACTATTGTAGTTGTATCCCTTATTAATATTGTTGTGCCCCTATTGTCCCCATATTGTTATTACTGTGCCCCATAGAATCACTCTATTGTTATTTTTGTGCCTTTATATTACTATTGTTAGGTCGGCTGGGTTATATTGTGACACCTTAAACTCCTATATATAGAAAGGAGGTTTTGCCATTTGAATCATCAAAGAATCATTCATTTGTGTAATGTAAAGGAGGTTTCCCCCTCGAAGAGGCTGAATTCTAAGGCATTGATCTATCTTTTCTATCTTTTTTGTGAGTTGGTTTCATAACATTTGGTATCAGAGCTTTGGATTCTAGGGTCTTGCTGCTCCAAATAGGTCATTGTGGAATTTTCGCTATAACATTTTTCTGCAACATTTCAGAAGTGAAGAAAAACCCATTTGAGACGAAATTGCACTGAACTTTGGGTTTAAATTTCAGAGCTTTAGCGCTATATTTGCGGAGATATAATATGAGGAATTTGGTATTTTTGCGGACTCCTGAATTACATTCCAAACATGTGACCTGGGGAAAATCGTCATAACTTTCTCTTTGAGCATCGGATTGAAATTTCGTCAGAAGGTACAGAAAGAGGAAAGACTGTAGTTTCTTGTATATATTTTTTAGAGCCAAAGGTCGAAACAGGGACACGTGGCATGTCATACAAGTTTGCTCTATTGAACTAGTCTACAATCAAGTCATTGTGGGATATTTGGCATAACTCTTCCTTGGAGAATCCAATTTGGATCAGACTGGTGGCATTGGAAAGAGGACACAATTCTAGAACTAGATAATCCAAAATTATAGAGATGCATCAGAGGCAATATTGAGCTCCTACATAGTGAAAAAAGGGTGTGTAGATTTTTTTAAATTTTTGCTTAAGTTTGGTTTGAAAATTTATTTTGAAGGAATTCAAAGGGCATAGTAGAGCATTATTATCGATAACTGATGCCCCGAGGAAAGAAAATGCAAACACTTAGTAAGAAACCTAAAATCTCTACCATGACTCATGAAGAAGAGGAAGAAATGCTACATGATATATCAAAATTATAAGACGAAGTGCAACAAATGTCACTCTCACAAAAGCTAACAGAAGTTAAGATAAATGGCGTGGAATCTAAGATAAAGGGCGTGGAAGCTAAGATGAATGGCGTGGAAGCTAATATGTATGATTTGAAGATAGATTTGAAGATATATTTGAAGACAGATTTGAAGACAGGCATGGCAGATTTGAAGATAGATTTGAGAAATTTCCTACAAGAAATACTTACTAATGGTGAAAGGGTAGTAAAGGAAACTCATGATGCGAACAAAAGAAATGTTAATCATATTTCATAGACTCTAATGTTGGATCGAGGACCCACCATATTCCAAAAATTGATATGAGGAAGTTTGATGGCAAGGATCCTGCAACATGGATATTACAGATGGAGCAATTTTTCAATCTCAATAATGTGCAAAACACACAAAAGGCACGTATTGCAACTTTATATTTGGAACCAAATCAGTTTGTATGGGATCAATGGCTTTGCTCTCGTAAACAAATTATCACTTGGGCAATTTTTACAGAAGAATTGACAACACATTATGAGGATACAAAAAGCAACACTATTTTTAGCCAATTGATAAGTCCCAAACAAAAGGGTTCAATAATGGAGCACATTGAGGAGTTCCAAAAATTGGACATAAGGGTAAAAAATATTCCAGAGGAGCATAGGATTGATGTGTTCATAGGGACTGTAAAGGATAATATCCAACATGATGTTCACCTTTGGGAACTTGATTCATTAGAGAAGGCATTCAGGTTAGCAAGAAAAATGGAAAGCAAAATTATGGCAACTTGGAAGCATACCACTCACAACTATAAAGATGGAAGTTTTGTTTCCCTTAGTCTTCCATAACTTATAAGGTTGACACCACAACAATTGGAAGAAAAAAGAGCAAAAGCGCTTTGTTACAGTTGTGATAGCAAATACACTAAAGGTCATAAGTGTGCTGAGAAGAAATTATTCTACATAGATTGTGAAGAGGAAGAAGAAAAGGAGCAAGAAAGGTCAAAAGAAGAGGATATACTCCAGGAACAAAGCCTAGATGAAGAAGAAATGAATCCGACCATATCTTGTAATGCATTAGTGGGAATTACCACTCCTCAAACCATCAAGATAGAAGGACAAATCAAGAAGAAAAGGTAATAGTGTTGATTGATTTAGGAAGTACCCACAATTTTATTCATTGTAAGGTAGCAAAAGAATTGAATTGCTTCTTATATCCAACACCAGAGTGTCAAAGTGATGGTTGCAAATGGAGGAACAATAAATTGCTCTGGAAAGTGCCATAATATCAAGCTATCCATGGGAGAATATGTATTGACTAGCCCAATGCTTTCCATTCCAATGGGAGGTGCTGATGTTGTACTAGGATTCCAATGGCTACAACCCTTGGGTACAATAGCTTTTAATTCTCAAGAACATTTCATGAAATTTTCTGTGGAAGGAAAGGAAGTTGTATTAAGGGGTATTGTAGGGAAACCGGGAAAGGTAATCAACTCTAACGATATGACAAAGCTTCTAAAAAATGAACAAAGAGGTATAATTGCACAATTATGTTCGCCAGATGTTTCCACATTGGAATCATCTATTTCTCCAGATCTCCAAAAAGTCTTGGACAATCATTCTAAGTTATTTGAGACTCCCAAAGGTCTCCCACCTATGCGTGATCATGATCATGATATTCATCTGATTGTAGGAAGTGTTCCTCCAAACATCAGGCCATACAGATATCCCTATGCCCAAAAGAGTGAAATTCAATATATGGTTGCAAAAATGCTAGGGGCTGGTATAATTCAACAAAGTCAAAGTTCTTTCTCTGTTCCAGTATTATTGGTGCACAAGAAGGATGGATCATGGCGCATGTGTCTAAATTATAAGGAGCTCAACAAGCTCACTATTAAAGATAATTTTCCCATTCCTATAATTGATGAATTACTGGATGAATTGCATGGATCAATTTACTTCACCAAGTTGGATCTTCATTCAGGATATCATCAAATCAGAATGAAGACTGAAGACATTTAGAAAACAACATTTACAACTCATGAGGGTCATTATGAATTTTTGGTCATGCCTTTTGGCCTTACCAATGCACCTTCAACATTTCAAGGTTTGATGAATTCCATTTTCAAACCATTCCTTAGAAAATTTGTGTTAGTATTTTTTGATGATATACTAGTCTACAGCAAGTCTTGGAAGGATCATGTTGAACATGTTGACAGGGTGCTACAACTATTGGAGGAGAAACGATTATATGCAAAGAGATCCAAATGTTTCTTTGTAGTACAAGAGGTGGAATATCTGGGTCATATTGTATCTCATGAAGGAGTTAAGGTAGACCCTAACAAAATTAAATCCATTAAGGAATGGAAAATCCCTACATCCATTAAGCATCTGCGAGGATTTCTTGGGTTGACAGGGTATTATCACAAGTTTGTTAAGAATTATGGGAGAATAGCAACACCTTTAACAACATTATTGAAGAAAGATGCATTTTCATGGACTCCCGAAGCAACAAAGGCCTTCGAACATATTAAAGAGGGAATGTGCCAAGCACCAGTCTTAGCTACATTTGACTTCACAAAAACCTTTATTATAGAATGTGATGCTTCAAGAAATGGAATTGGTGTTGTTTTAATGCAAGGTGAAAGGCCCATTTCTTTTGAAAGTCATCCAATCAAGGGAAAGTTTTTACACAAAGCTATTTATGAGAAGGAAATGTTGGCAATACTCCATGCACTTAAGAAATGGTGGCCATACCTAATGGGAAGACACTTCAAGGTAAAAACGGATCATGATAGCCTTAATACTTTTTAGAACAAATATTATCCTATGAAGAGCAAGAAAAGTGGGTCACAAAGATGTTGGGTTATGACTTTGAAATCATCTACAAAAAAGGGAAGCAAAATGTGGTGGCAGATGCACTCTCAAGAAAGGATGAGGATGTGGAAGCATTGTTGTGCGCCATTTCTATTATCCAACCAGATTGGATAAACGAAGCAAGGGAGGAATGGAAGAATGACGAAGAAGTTTGGGAACTTATTCGAAAGTTACAACAAGATTCCAATAGGTCTGATACATTTAGCTAGAAAATGATTCATTATGGTACAAAGATTGCTTATACCTCTGTAAGAATTCCCAACTAAAACAAAAGATTCATATGGAATTGCACACTTCTCCCTTAGGAGGGCACTCAGGATTTTTAAAAACTTACCATAGGGTTAAGAAGGATTTTTTTTGGGATGGACTTAAATCATATATTCAAAAGTTTTTGGCGGAATGTTTGGTTTGCCAACAAAATAAATTTGAAACAATTAAGACACTGGGTCTATTACAACCTTTATCCATTCCAAGCCAACGTTGGGGGGAGGTTTCAATGGATTTTATCACAGGTTTACCCAAGTCTAAGGGAAAGAGTGTCATGATGGTGGTAGTTGACAAACTTACCAAGTACACATACTTTTGTGCATTATCACATCCATTTAAAGCCAGTACAGTTTCTACTGCATTTATGGAAACAATTCAAAAGCTACATGGAAACCCAAAGATTATTGTAAGTGGCAAAGATCCCATTTTCACTGGAAATTTTTGGACAAAATTATTTTCTTGTCTTGGTACTCAGTTAGCTCATAGCTCATCTTATCATCCTCAATCTGATGGGAAAACTGAGATAGAAAACAAATGTTTGGAAGGATATCTTCGTTGCTTTGTATCTGATAAACAGACACAATAGGTCAAATGGTTTCCTCTGGCTGAATGGTGGTATAACACTTCCTTCCATACAGCAACAAAAATG
>APFE031100753.1:1195-34046 GCA_000404065.3 Pinus taeda
TATTGCACCCGTCAGCAACAGTGCTACCTTGCAGCTTGTACAGAGTTCCAATCCGAACACCCCACATCAATACCAGTGCTCCTCGAACCATCTTGCAGGTATCCTTCTCGAACACTGTCTTTACACCTGCATCATCCAACTTGCTTACAGAAATCAGATTTCTGGCCAACGCAGGAATATGCAGAACACCCAGAAGGGTTTTAACCCTTCCACCTTGCAACTTCAACTTTACTTTTCCGCGACCAATGATTATAGCCTTCCTATCATCCCCTAAGAAGACATCACCACCATCATATTTCTCATACTCACAGAAACACTCTCTATGGGGAGTGAAGTGAAAAGGATGCACCTGAGTCAATCAACCATGCCTCATGATCTACATGTGTACTTGAAGAAGCCAAGTACACATCCCCACCTTCATCTGAGGTGGTTTTCGCCTCTGCAGAAGTAGCATCATCAGATCCCTTTCCTTTATCAGGAGCTTTAGATTTACACTCCCTTCTGAAGTGCCCTTCCTTTCCGCATTTCCAGCACACCACCTTTGTAGGTTTTCCTGGAGATTTAGATCTCCCTCTAGATTTAGATCTCCCACTCGATGACTTATTTTTGCTTCTGTTCTGCGACCGTCCTCGTACATACAAGGCATCACCATTCTGGTTGTCCATATTTTTCCGTCTCATCTCCTCTGTCAGCAAGGCTAAGACTATTTGATCAAACTGGAAAGCAGTTGCATTGCTACCTATTGCAATAACCAGACTATCCCATGAGTCTAGTAGAGAACACAACAAACTGATGCTCTTATCTTCATCTGAAATTTTAATATCAACAGATAATAACTGACTTACCACAGTATTAAAAGCATTCAGATGCTCTATCACTGAGTCTCCATCTTTCATCCTTAGGTTATACAGCTTTTTCCACAGGAAAAGTTTATTCACCAGAGACTTAGATTGCTACAAAGTCCCTAACTTGTCCCATAAAGCCTTCGTCGTAGCTTCCCCTGATACATTCAACAATACTGAATCTGAGACACACAATCGTATTGTGCTCTTTGCCTTTCGATCCAACTTCTTCCATTCTTCATCGGTCACTCCCGTTGGTTTAGTACCCGGATCTACTGCGATCCATTGATCTTTATCCACCAACAGATCCTCCATCTTGAGTTTCCACAACTCAAAACTCTGACCATTGAACTTCTCAATCTCTATCTTTTCGCTGCTCGCCATCTTCTTTCACCACCAGAATCGATCTCGCAGATCTCCCACTGAACAGGGTCTACCACAGGCCCGGGAAAAACCCCTCAGCAACAAAGGCGTCCCCTTGAAGCCAAAACAACTCTGATACGAAATTAGGTTTTAACCCTGTACAAAAATTCCCTGCATACGAATTCTAAAACAAAGAAAATAAAAATGCGAGAGCATAACACATAAAACACATATACACAGAGATTTCCCACTGGATCTCAAAACCGAGACTACCAGCTTGATTTTTCATTATATTCCTTTCAATGTTACAATACATATTTATACATGCCAAAGCATCGAATACCATGGACTGAAAAACCATCACGTCCAATACCATGGACCAAAAAACCATCGATCCAATACCATGGACCGAAAACCATCGCGTCCAAAAAACATGTGCGAAAATCATGCTCAAAACCATAGGTGGGTCCGCCCAACCTAACATAGGGTCCAAAACCAAAATTTTCCGGGGTGCTGCCCCAGACCCCATATAGTGGGGTTACGGGTACCCCTCAAACCCCCTGTTAACTATGTGGAAAGAATATAACACAACCCAACATTTTCTTCAAGCTTTTCTTTCATTTGAAGATCATGCTGACTTTCATCAATAATTTTATCAACATAGGACTTATCAAAAGTTAAGAAATATAAAATGTCATCATCATGATTAAACACTCGCCAGTTAGTGATATTGTCAGGAATTGATGGCCTGAAAATTAGTTCTACTAAAAAACTATTGGGACTGTAATCTTCAGATGGAAGGAGCTTAGAAGCAACATTGGCTAGTAAACTTGTTGTTGCATTCTAGGATCTAGGGATGGGAGAGATATTAAATGCTAAAAAATGAGATACAAGGTCCTATACCAAAGATTGATAATGTTTAAGGTGACTAGAAATGCAACGTATAGTATTTCTGACTTGTCTTATAATAATTTCAGAGTCATCGAACACTTTCAAATATTGAACTTTAAGATCGATTGCTTTATAAAGTCCTTGAATCAAGGCTTCATATTCAACAATATTGTTTGTGCAATCAAATTCTAATTTTCATGATAACATGGTATTTTCTCCCTCGGGACTAACTAAAATACATCCTGCTCTTGCACCTTCATTAGATTTAGACCCATCAAAATATAATGACCATAACAAAAGTTTATCTACAGTTTTATTTATAGTTTCCTCAACAATTTTAACACATCTTGATGTATTTTTTTGGGAAAATTTTTCTATTTGAGATGTGAAACTATTAACTGAGAAAGGTGATGATTGAGCATTAAAATTACCAAAGAATGATTCGGATGAATAGTTACCCAGAATGTTGTTGTTGAATGCTATTAGATAGTTTTCTTGTTCAAACTCAGTAAAAATATGAATCATATGTTTCTCTCAATCAATCTTTATCTGATTTGGCTTTCCTTGATAGGGCAGCCACATGTGCGACCAATCGATGGAAATGTAACTATGAAGTTTCTCAGACCAGTCTCTACTTAAATTCAAACCATAGAACTCAGGAATATCAACGATTAAAATATCAATTCTCTAAACAACTCTTGGGTCAGCTGATAACCTAATGGAAACTGAGTTGATTTCTCCTAATAGTTGGACCTTAGTTCTATCCAACTAGACAATATGAATTGTAGACTTTTGGGGTTCAATATTCAGTTTAGGACAAACTGAAGCTGGCATTATATTCAAGGAAGCCCCTGAGTCTATCAAGCAATTATGTGGATTTCTATTATAAATCTCGTAGGACAAGAGGAAAGGAGGAGTATGGGAATTTTATCTATCTCTGATTAGAACATCATCAGTAGCTTCTACTCTACCAGGAGGTGGTTTACCTATTTCATTAGTAGCTTTGGACAATAAAACATTTGGAAGAGGAGAAGAAGGTACTGCATCTAACTCCTTAAGCAACAATTTTTGTTGATGTTTGAGTTTACTAAGTTCAAACATAGTGATATTTTCCTTTTTTTTCTTCATGTCTTCAATCATGTTGTAATCCATAGAGTCTGTAACTACTAACATTTTAGATGTTGAAGGTGGATTTGAAGCTGATGGATGATTTTGAGAAGGTATCGTTGTAGACTTCTTTGTCGGAACCTTTTCTTCAGTAGTGGTACCTGTATTCTTTTCTTCTTAGTTATTTGAACAGGTTCAAGAGTACCTTTACTCCTGGTAGTTAGAGGGAAGGCTTCCTGTTCATTTTCTGTATTAGAATTAGGTAAGATAAAGTCCCACATCCCATGACATTCTACAATTACCTCTTCTTCAGTTTCTTCAAATGATAAGACTGTCTCTTCTTCTTCATCTTCTTCAGGGTCTGAGTTTGCATTGGATATAGCATTTGGGGGTTTTGATTTAGGTTTCTTAAAGTTTCTAAATGGCCTTTTTGTTGAAGTCTCGACTACTTGATTTTTGATTTCTATCATTTCGTTTGGCATAGTCTTCAGAACTTTTTGTAGACATTCCATATCATATGGATCTTTAGCCATTTTCTTTTTCGAATCATCTTTGAAGGAGACATTTTTTGATTTTCTATCTTTAAGAGCAACTTTCTTTTCTAAGGCAATGATGCGTTTATCTACAGAAAGTGCCTCTTTCATATTTTCTGCTAGAGTCGGTTTTGTAGCTGTATCTGCAAAGATAGCAATATTTGAAGGTAAAGCTGTTATATACCATTCACTTCTAACTTACTCACTAGGTTTAGAGGTAATCAGAAACTTATTTAAGAGTTTATTAAATCGTGAATTGAATTTTTTTATTGGCTCTTTAGACTCTATTCTAAGGTTTGAAAGATCATTGATTAACGTTGCTACAGATTTGTCATCACCATATTTAGTTAAGAACCGTTCTTGAAAAATGTTCCAACTAGTAATGGATCTTGATGGCAAGGAAAAGCACCAAGGCCCAGCTGATCCTTGTAGGGTATAAGGGAAAAGTTTAACAACCACATCTTCCTTTGTAACTCCTTTTAAGTTGACTGACAACATAAAGTTGTTTATGTGTTCATCTGCCTATATGCCTACATCTGGATTAAATTTCAGCAAACATTTTTCAGGATGAGCTGGTAATGGGTTCAAAGGTGCATGCATAGTGACTGCAGTAGGATTGTTCCATGGATTTTGTGCCATTGTTGAGCTGCTACTAGATGATAGTGATAATGAAGTTCCAAATGGTTGGGAAGGAGTAGATATTGAAGTTTGAGGAGGTTGAGAAACAGATGTTGAAGTTCCAGTTCCCTGTTCAACAACAATCTGGAGTGGAGGGGTGGATGGTTGACTTTGCATTGGAGAATATAAAATGGATGATGATGATGAGAAAGTTTCACTATCAGATCGTTCAGTTGTTTTCCTTGCCCGTTTCCTTTTAGGAAAATGTAACTCAGCAGGTTCAATACCAAGCTTTTCACTCTGAAGTCTGGTGAGAGGGTGAGAATGAATGAATTGCAAATTTACACTGCCTTGAGATACCTCAAATTTCTGTGGTGATATTGAGAATCCTTGAAGCTTATGGATGAGAGACTGTACTTCAGGAGATTCTGGAGTTAATTTATCTGAGATATTTTGGGGTTGAGCAATGGTCATTATCTCCTCTACTTCTTGCTTGAAAACTGGAGTTCCAGCCTATAATGGGGAAGCCGGAGGTGAGGTGGAGCGAGATTTACTCTTAGAATGGATTGTATGTTTAGGTTTGCTCACCATTCACAATTCATGCCCTCCTTCTAGTGCCAAAAATGTTGATGCCTTAAAAATCGCTGCATCAACATCAAGGAAAACCACCTAGTCCGGACCTTAAGGGCATCTCCTTTTTCATTTGGTGTGGTGGTTCCAACTGGAGATAATGGGACCAGTTTCCCAATGATTTATGAATGGGATGAATAAGTGTTTGATTTACTTATATCTAATGGAAAATGGTGATAGATTTATTCTAAAATGCAACAATGTAATTAACTAATCTATCCCACGAAGTCTCTATCTTAGTGCAATTCTTAATGGTTATTATTAAAAAGTAGGCATGTAGATGACTCTAATTTTAAACAAAAATATTCATTCATATGATAATTACTTTGTTCAAGTAGTTGAAAAAAGTAATAATTAAAACATTATTGCACTGATCTTTATATATCATTGGCACATATATAAATGAAAAATAACAACTTTTGAACATTCAATAGTGACAAGTAAAAGAGATTGTTGTAAGAGCTTATACATACATCAATAATAACAAAATGAATGAATGCTAGTTCACATAAAATAATGAAGCAAAACATAGATAATAGTACTATATGTGTTTGAATCCCCTCTGATATGAATTACATTTAGATCCTTCTTTCTAACTTGGAAATACTTTGATAAGAAGCAGTAATGCATATCGCACAAAAGTACTCTTTATTAAGACTCAGAATTTAGGTCCAATTTCATAAAAAAAAGCCATATCGAAAGCAAAGTAGTGCAACTCCTGATCCAAGTCTTAATATAAAATTTTAGGACCCTTTCTAAAAACATGAAAGGGTCTATAAATAGTATCTAAACTAACTAACTATGAAATAAAAATTCTGTGAGCTGGCATAACCAAATCACAAATATATGAAAATATCCCCGAAATAGACATGCTTGCAGTCAGTAAGAATGGTTCATTGTTTCGGCTGACTATATTTTGGCTTGAGTTGGCATATGGCGAGCATCGGTTGCAGTTCTGGAGGATGACTCATATGCGAATGTAGCTGGGTAGTATATGTGGCATCATTAATTTTAGGAATCATGTAACTGATTGCATCAGTTAGGCATTTCATTGTAATCCTTTGACTGTGTGGTTTAACAAGGAAGAACCAAAAGGTTTCCCATGTCTACTCCAATGCTTCCACTGACGGTAGTTTCCCTGGAGAACATTCTGAAATTAAATTTGACAAATAAAGAGTATCATCAATCAATTCAATCAGATTACTAGTCGCTAATCTGCATCTTGAAGTCGCCCTTTCCTCTTTCATCAATTGAGATTGCCATTCTAGGAACAGGGATTCCTTATGTGATTCCAGAATTTGGGGTAGATTTGCAGCTTCTCCTTCATTGGTTTCTTGCCAAGAGAGAAACACTAGTAGTGTTTCATTTGCTGGCTCCAATTTATTTCTTGCATCAACTGACTTATCAATCATAGACGTAGAAATTTCACATAGGGGTAGAGCAAGAGAGATATTATGACATAAGAAGATCAACTGATTAGATAGTGCTTTAGTAATTTGGAGAGCCTCTGATTTGAATTCTCCCACTTGAGGAAATCCTTTAAAACTTTCTATTTATAGTGACAGTGGACTTCAGCTTGTTCAATGCTTGAGATAGTTCCTTTTGCTTCTGAACTGCATGTTGATCTATCCTCTATTTCTCTTTGAGCAATTGCTTGTTTAATTGGTCATTTGACCGCTTCTGTCTTGCTAAATGCTGCTCTAACTACTTTATCCTCTGTTTCCTTTCATGTACCTATGTCTCCAGTGAGACGATTTCTTGATCCTTTTCTTTAAGCAAATTGCTGACTTCCAATGCCTTATCCATAGTAGTTGTTGTGTATGCCCATCATACTAAGAGAGTTTAGTGAGATCTTCAGAAGGGTTGATTTCATCTCTCCATACCACATTAGCTATATCCATCTGTGTGGGTAAAAAGAAGATTGATCAAGTTTTTTTTTTTCCTTTGTCTCTTTATTACAAGCCCTATGCTTAGGGTTGTAGAATACATCTAAGGGTGGTATTTCTTCTACATGCAGAACAATTTCCTCGGAAGGGTTCTCTGGAATCATTTCAACATCTTTTTGAGTCATGGGTGGGCTGCTAGTTCCTTCAGTTGGAACTGTATTAGTTGTTGTCTTCTGACCAACTGTCATTTCAGGTGTACTAAATCCTTGAAAACTCTCAGTATTGTTGATGATTGAGTCAAACTATTGCCGCTCTTTGAGTAGTTTGGGATCAATATGAACGTTTGAATCAATAAATTCACTACCCTTTTCTCGTTCTTGCTGCTACTCTAGTGTTTTTTCATTCCCAGGAACCTTTTTCACTGTGGGAATTTTATTGGCAGCTTTCTGTTCAGTTTCGCTTGACTGGACTATGGGGGTTGTGGCTAATAGGTCTAAAGGAATAATTTGCAACCTCTAGTCTCTAAGCGTATTGAATATTTCTAGCCCTTCATCTTCATACCTCATCCTGGCTTATCCTTTAACTTGAAATAATGATTCAGTTGAAGTGAATAAATCATCGAAGTCATCAGCTTCATGATCAAATTTAGAAAGTTTAGCTTGGGATGTGACATTATAAGCAATCTATCTTGGATCACATTGCCTATTAGGAATTGTGGCAAGATTCAGCATTTGAATCTTGTTTGTCTCTTTCTTGGCATGCTTGTAGTCATGTAGAGTGAAAATGCCACATCATAAGGGAAATGTAGGCCACATGTGTTTCTTTGAATCTTTAAGGGTTATAGATGTCCCTTCTATTGTAATTTGATAAGCAAATTTCCGAGCTAACAATTTATCAGGCACATATAGGGGAAGAACATAGGGTTTAGCAAGGTTACCAAAAAACCTTACATAGGTAAATTTTTCCTCCCTGAACCAACCACCTACTGTTGTCAAGTCAGTCTCTGTTTCCTAGGATATCATGGGAGTAGGCTTATTAAAAATAGAATAATATACAGGTAAAATAAAAACGTTGCAAATTTTATACAAATGATTTTTGTAATGCGCCTTCCATAACTGCTTAGGGTAAATATGGATTAGATTTGGGTTTTGGGGAGTCCATATCCATCCAAGTACTGAATACCTAGAATTGAAACAAATATTATCCATAATGTGTGCACTGCAATAGAAAGGGGGAATGGTCGAGGAAGTTTTATGTGCATTTGGCTAGTTTATCAGACAAAATGTTTGCCCAATCCATACATAACCATTGGTTGCAGCTTCCATTAGAGGGACGATCTGTACAATTAATTTGGCAGAATCATGTATTCCCCACATCCTACACATGATAGCTCCAACATAGCAATAAGGGGAAGCCAATGAGTCAACAGAGTACTTACCCGATGACTCGTGCTTGTGTTTTTCCGGAAAAAGCCTCCATTGCTTTAGCGGGGCTAACTTTGAGTTGTTTTCCTTTGCAAACGCTTCTAGGAATGCCTTATTGTATTGTTTCTCAAGTTGAGGCAAGTGTTGCATTTTCATGAGATCCTCAGGGTGGAATGAGTCGAATATCCTCCCATCAGCTATGCAAAATGTTCTGTCCGAGACTGGAATTTTCTCTACCACCCATCTTACTATGTCAGTATATGGTAGGATTTTAGCTCACACTGTTATCATGTGAAGATAAGAACAAGCCAATTCTTTAAGAGTTCCTTCTGATTTGTTAGTTGAATCGGTTGTGGATTTCTCTAATAATTCTTCGGGCTCCTCTGCTTCTATTAGATTATAAATGCTCTCACAGCTAGTGTTTCCTAGACCAAGACACGTTGTATTTGAGATTAATCCTTTTTTGCTTGGTCCTGGATCCTTGACTGCAAGAGCTGTTGTTGTGGACTTCTTTGATTTCTTCCCCATTTTCTCTGGATTTCTAGTTTCAAAGGAATTCTGTACAAATAGTTGCAAACCATGATACAAAGAAAGTGCTGCTGCAAGCCAATACTACAATGAATATAATTACGTTGATTGGCGTATGATAAATGAAATATAGTTAAGGATTACCATGGATAAAATCTTTTAAGATATCTATCCTTATTTGTATTATTGAATAGTTGTTTAAATTGTCAATCGTGGTAAATAACATCATAAATGACCATCACATCGCTCATATGCCAAATGATTATTTAAAGCATGCTTTAGATTTTATTGATCAACGATTAGCAATAAATCACAAATCGGCGATCAGGAGTGTCAAGGAGAAGGACTTTGGCACTTGCTGTAAATATTTCCGACTACCGAAAGGTGATACAATATAATGCATGCAAACTATTTTAATGTATATTTACCTCTCGAGATGTGCGACCAATTAATAGATCATAGTCGAGATTTGGCTTGAGTTTCATCCCTTTTTCATGTGACTTTGCTGATTGCCAATTGCAATTTGATTTATCGCATTGGAGGAGTTGAAGGGCTTTGTTTTATTATACCTTTGGCATTTGTTTTCCTCGATTACTAATTGTGATTACCTTTTCAGATTGGAGAATTGGGTGAGGTTTCATTTTTGTGTGTGTTTCCTTTGATATTGCAATATGCGATCTCCGATCGCTTTATCACAATATAGAATGGTTTTATAATATTTTTAAAGGAACACTTTGTTTTTATTTAAAAGGCCTTATAAAATGATTCATTTACATCAGAGCTTTTAATAAGGATTTTTCTTGTGATGAAGTAAATACCATTTTATTCACACATCTAACTAAGTTTATTTTTAAAGGGACCCATTTCATATTAAGATTGTGTAAAGTTTTTTATGAAATGGGGGATTGTTGTACAACACAGCAATACACTATTTAGTAGATAAATTTACACCTACATGAGTAGTAACCTTCACTAGTTTACTATCTTGCATATTAAATCTCTGCTATATTGTCTCGACATAATTCCTCTGGTTTAATCAGAGCTGCCTGATCTCTTTTAATTTTCATGCCCAAAATATAGTTTGCAGCACCAAGATATTTCATGTCGAATTTGGAGGACAATTGGGTCTTCATATCCTAGACAATTTCTTTGTCATTTCCAACCTAAACATATCATCCACATACAAGACCAGATAAATAACATGATCACCAAGTAATTTAAAATACATACAATGATCTACTTTGCATTTGGTGAAACCAAGTCCCCATATAAATGTATCAAATTTATGATACCACATCCTTGTTGATTGTTTTAACCCATACAGAGACTTCTTTAACTTGCATACTAGTTCTTTCTTACCCTTCACTGCAAATCCTTCAGGTTGCTTCATGTAGATTTCCTCTTCTCGATCCCCGTGAAGAAATGTTGTCATTACATCCATCTATTCTACATCAAAATCAAAACCAACAACAACAGATAAAAGAAATCTAATAGAAGTTACCTTAGCAACAGGAGAAAAAATATCACCAAAATCAATTCCTGACACGTGGGAGTGACCTTTTGCTACCAACCGAGCTTTGTATTTCTCCACCTTTCCTTCTGCATTTGTCTTCTTCTTGAACACTCTTTTACTACCAATGGGTTTCCATCTATCCAGCAACTCCACTAGATCCCAAGCCTCATTTTTGTGCAAATATGCCATTTCATCAACCATGGCCTCTTTCCAGAGTTTTCCATCCGCTGAATCTACTGCTTCCTTCATAGTTCTGGGATCATCATCAGTAAAAGATAAAGAAAAATTTGAACAAAAAGTAGATGGACTAAACCTTTATGGTTGCCTTCTTTCTTGAACTGATCTTCAGACACTAGGAGTTTGTGGCTCCTCATCTTCTGATTCTTCCTTTGTTGTAGAGTCTGATTCTTCTTGCTTTAGCTCAAACTCTATCTTCTCAGGTTCCTTTGGTTGGACTTCATGTTTAATAACATCTTTCACCTCTTTGAACACCACATCTCGGTTGTACACAACCTTCCTTGTTACTAGGTTCCAAAGCTTATAACCCTTTAAACCATCCTTATACCCAACGAAGATGCACTTTTCAGACTTACTATCCAACTTGTTTCATTTCTCTTTTGGAACATGTACATATGCATCACATCCAAATACCCTCATATGTGAAAGAGAGGGCTTCTTACGAGTCCATGCCTCTTGTGGCGTTTTATCCTCCAATGCTGATGAAGGTGATTTGTTGACTAGGTAACATGTTGTCTCCACCACCTCTTCCCATAATTCATGTCCTAACCTAGCACCACTGAGCATGCTTCTTGCCCTTTCCATCAACATTTTGTTCATTTTTTTCTGCAACTCCATTTTTCTAAGGTGTATATGGAGTAGTCTTCTATCGTGCTATACCACACTTCTTAAAAATTATTCGAATTCCTTATTGCAAAACTCTCCACCGTTATTTGTCCTTAGCACCTTTATCTTCTTCTCTGTTTGGTTTTCCACCAGAGCCTTGAATTCTTTAAACATATCAAAGACTTTAGATTTTTCTTAAGGAAATATATCCATTTATTCCTTGGGAAGTCATCTATAAATGATACATAATACACAGACTTACCTAGTGATGGAACCTTCATAGGTCCAAACACATCACTATGCACAAGCTCTAATATATGTTTCACCCTCTTACCAGCAGAGGGGAAACTCACCTGATTCTACTTCCCATATACACAATTTCACAGAAATCAAAGATTAGAGAGCTATGACTCATACCTTCTACCATACCTTTACCATGAAGTATTCAAAGGCCCTTCTCTCCAATATTTCCAAGCCTTTGATGCCACAACATGGTCTTCTTTCCAGAGACCACTAGATTTTCTGCTCCACTTTTAGGAACCATAGAACTATTGCACCCATCAACAACCATGCTACCTTGCAGCTTGTATAGAGTTCCAATCTGAACTCCCCGCATCAATACCAGTTCTCCCTGAACCATCTTGCAAGTATCCTTCTCGAACACTGTTTTTACACCTACATCATCCAACATGCTTACAAAAATTATATTTATGGCCAATGCAGGAATATGCAGAACACCCGAAAGTGTTCTAACCCTTCCACCTTGCAACCTCAACTTTACTTTTCCGCAACCAATGATTCTAGCCTCCCTATCATCCCCTAAGATGACATCACCACCATTGTATTTCTCATACTCGTAGAATCACTCTCTATGGGGAGTGAAGTGAAAGGATGCACCTGATTCAATCAACCATGCCTTGTGATCTACAAGTGTACTTAAAGAAGCCAAGTACACATCCCCACCTTCATCTAAGGTGGTTTTCGTCTCTGTAGAAGGAGCATCATTAGATCCTTTTCCTTTATTAGGAGCTTTAGATTTACAGTCCATTTTGTAGTGCCCTTCCTTTCCACATTTCCAGCACACCATTTTTACAAGTTTTCTTGGAGATTTAGATCTCCCTTTAGATTTAGATCTCCCACTCGATGACTTATTTTTGTTTCTATTCTAGTACTATCCTTGTACAGACAAGGGATCACCATTCTGGCTCTCCATATTTTTCTGCCCATCTCCTCCATTAAAAAGGATGAGACTATTTCATCAAACTGCAAGGCAGTGGCATTGCTACCTATTGTAATAACTAGACTACCCCACAAATTCAGTAGAGAACAGAACAAACTGATGCACTTATCTTCATCTGAAATTTTAATATCAACATATGCTAACTAACTTACCATAGTATTAAATGCATTTAGATGCTCTATCACTGAATTTCCATATTTCATCCTCAGGTTACACAGTGTTTCCCACAAGAACAGTTTATTCACTAGAGACTTAGATTGGTACAAAGTCCCTAACTTGTCCAACAAAGCCTTCGCCATAACTTCCCTTGATACATTTAACAATACTAAATTTGAGACACATAATAGTATTATGCCCTTTGCCTTCCGATCCAACTTCTTCCATTCTTCATTGGACTCTCCCATAAGTTTAGTACCGAGATCTACCACGATCCATTGATCTTTATCCACTAGTAGATCCTCCATCTTGAGTTTCCACAACTCAAAACTCTGACCATTAAATTTCTTGATCTCTATCTTTCCATTGCTCGACATCTTCTTTGACCACCAGAATCAATCTCGCAGATCTCCCACTGAAGAGGGTCTACCACAGGCCTGAGCTAAACCCCTCAGCAACAAAGGCATCCCTTTGAAGCCAAAACAACTCTCATACCAAATGTAGGTTTTAACCTCGTACAAAAATTACCTGTATACGAATTCTAAACATCTAAAATAAACAATGCGGGAGCATAACACATAAAACACATATACACAAATATTTTCCCTTGGATCCCAAAACTCGGACTACCAGCTTGATTTTTCATTATGTTCCTTTCAATGTTATAATACATATTTATACATGCCTAAGTGTCCAAAGCCATGGATGGAAAACCATTGCATCCAAAAACAAGTGCGAAAAACATGCATAAAACCATAAGTGGGTCCAACCAACCTAACATAGGTTCCAAAACCAAATTTTTCTAGGGCACTGCACTAAACCCCATAGAGTGGGGCTACCTGCACCCCTCAAACCCTTGTGATCACCCTGCTATGCAATTAGCACAATGAATAGGGGGCTCTGCTTCCCCCCCCCCCCCCCAAAATCCCCGGTGCTAGTCGTGGAAAGAATATAACACAACCCAACACAACCAAGGACCCTTCTCGAAGAGAGTTCTTCAGAACTCATTATTTTTTGGATCCTTGGCCCTTACCCTCTTCTACCACCACATTAGAAGAAGGGAAAGTGGGTGGAATGGCATGTCCCATGTTTGTAGATAAAGTTTCTTATCAATTTATAGTTAATACTACAAATTCCAATCCTACTCCTCTTTCACCAGAGGATTTGGATGGAGATGTGGCTCTAAATTGGACTCTTGCATCTACTTCTTCTATGGACTACCTTGATACTATTTTACCATCTGAGGAAGAAATCCTAGAATAAACGATGGGTATAGAAAGACTGTGGGATGATTTGCATCATCAGTCATATTTTCTCCCTGACTTGCATGAAGTAGAATCAAGTTTGTCTAGCCCTTTGTCACCTGGTGATGTTCACACAATTTTAAACCCTTTTGCTCCAACACAGAATTTTGCCGAAGGTAAAATGCCTTTCATTTTTGAAACTATTTTAGTGAACATCTCTAGGAATTCCAATATAATAGAGAGTGTTTTCATCAGGGCAAAGTGCTTCCCTAAAGAAATTTAAATTTATACCGATATTTTAAAGAGTTATGTGATGTGTTTGCTTGGTCTTATAAGGAAATTCTTGGAATTGATCAATCAATGGTTCATCATGAGATCAAGACTTATGTGAATGTGAAGCTTATATGACAAAAGATTTGGCTAGAAAATCCTAGGAAAGCGGACACTATCAAAGCCAAGGTTGAGAATCTACTTAAGGTGCATTTCATATACCCCATTCCATTGACTAAGTGGGTTTCAAATATAGTCTCAGTTGATAAAAAAACAAGGAACGATCCCCATATCCATAGACTTTAGGGTTTTTGTCTTGTCCAAAAGATAATTTCCCCACACATTTTATTGATTAGATTATAGATGAATGTGATGGAAATGATATTTTATCCTTAATGGATGGTTTCTCGTGTTATAATCAAATTACTATCCATCCTCATGATCAACATAAGACAAATTTTATTTGCCCTTGGGGTACCTTTGCATACAAAAAGATGCCTTTTGGCGTTAGAAATGTTGGAGCGACTTTTTAATGGGCCATGTCCTACACTTTTAACAATATCAAACATATCATTGTAGCTTATTTGGATGACCTAGATGCTCATTCTCGAAAGAGAATTGATCATCATCATCATCTTTGATTAATTTTTTAGCGATGTCGTCATTATAAAATCTAGTTGAATCCAAATAAATGCATTTTTGTTCTCAGGTCTGGTCGATTATTTGGATTCATAGTATCTAATTAAAGGATTCTCATAGATCCTTTCAATATTGAGGCAACAATTTAACTTCCTCCCCCATCTACCATATGTCAACTTCAAAGTCTCAAAGGAAAAGACAATTTCTTGAGGAGATTTATCGTCAATTATGCTAAGATCACAAAAGGGTTCATGAGATTGTTGAAAAAGGGAGTTCCATTTCTATGGAATGATCTCACTCAACACTCGTTCAATGCTTTTAAAAAAGCATTTGTTTCTACTCCTTTACTATGTCCACTTGATTATATCAAGGATTTCCTCTCATATATTGTTGTGGACGAATCAACCATTGGTATGGTTTTGGATCAGGAAGATGATGCTCTCCATGACAACAAGAATTATTATCTAAGTCGAGGCTTGGTAGGTCCTAAATTATGATACTGTCCTATAGAGAAGTTAGCTTTGATAGCTATTCATGTTGTCCAACGACTTCAACACTATATTCTTCTTAGAAAAACTTTTGTCTTAGCGACTGTCAACCCATTTCAGTTTGTTCTTAGTAGGTGAGTGTTTGAGGGAAAATATAACAAATGAATTGTTATTTTACAAGAATTTGATCTAAAGTTCTTGTCAGCCAAATCTAAGAAATCTTTAGTATTTAAGAATTAATTTAAGAGTTGACTTGTGAAGAAGAAATGGTTTATGAGGAATCATTCCCTGATGAACATCTTTTCCTTATTTCTTCACAAGATGCTTGGTATGGAGATATTATAATATATCTTCAAACTTCGAAGTTTCCTCTCACTTTTTCAAAGGATAAGCAAAGAAAATTGTGTCACTTAGATAAAATTTATGTTATTATTGGTGACAATTTATATCGTTGTGGGTTGATTCAATACTTAGACATTGTTTAACCTTAGAAGAAGCTGAGTCAATGTTGAATGATGCCACAATGGAGCTTGTGGTGGTTATCTATCTGGGCTTGCTATAACCCAAAAGATATTGTGTGCAGGTTATTTTTGGTCTTCAAGTTTCAAAGATTGTGTGGAAGCGGTCAAAAAATGCCATCCCTGTCAAGTTTATACTAAGAAAATGTGCACTCATCAAACTCTAGCCTTTCCTGTTATTACCATTGGTCTGTTCACAAAGTGGGGCATGGATTTTATAACTTGTAACCCGCCTTCAGAAAAGGGTCATAGGTATATTATTGTAGAAATGGACTACTAAGTGGGCCGAAGCTATGCCCACTTTTGTAAATGATGGTGAAACAAAAACCCTGTTTCTATTCATCCAAGTCATTTCTCATTTTGATATTCCAAAGGAGATTGTCACTAACCATGCTAGCCCTTTACATAACAAGATGATAACTGAATTAGCTCCTAAGTTGGCTTTCTGGAAGGAGCATTCATTTCCTTACTATCCTTAAGCCAATGGTCAGGTGGAAGCCATTGATAAATCCCTAAAAGTTATCCTGCAAAGGATAATTAATAAAGCTCAATCCAATTGGCATATCATGTTATATCTTGCTCTTTAGGCATACCGGATGTCAGTTAAGACTGCTACAGGTTTCACTCCTTTTCAACCAGTTTATGGTTTGGAATTGATCTTCCCCGTGGAATGTGAAATTCCTTCTCTTAAATTAGTTGTAGAAATTCTTCCAAACACTTCCAGTCTTGAAGAAAGCCTCGTTTATTTGGAATGTCTTGACAAGCAGCGTCAAGATCAAGGTACAATTAATGAAGGTGATAAAAGGAGAGTGAAGATCCAATATGATAAGGTTGTGCATCCTAGGGTTTTCTTTGAAGGTGAACTTGTCTTGGTCTATGACAAAGACAAAGACACCTTGGGGGCAGGCAAGTTCAAACCCATGTGGTGCGGTCCTTTTATCATTAAAAAGGTCTTAAAAAAAGGAGCTTACAAATTGGTTGGTTTTGATGGAAACGAGTTGGCAGAGCCCGTAAATGGGATCTATCTTAAAAATTATTATGCCTAGGCTTCTACCTAGCATTTTCTTGGTTGTAGATGTTGAAAATAGCAACAATAAATGCTAAATATAGAAGTGCTAAAAATAGCACTTCTATAAATAGCATTTCCGAATACATTCTAATTTTAGTTAGTCCTTGAACTAAAATTGAGAATTAAAATTTGAATTTGATTTTAGCATTTGTTTGTAAAATAATTAATTAATTCATCTTAAGTTAATTAGATGTAGAAAATCAAACATGAAGTCTATGTGAAGACATGCAACGGTTTCCCCTTTGATTGAGGAAGTTACCCCTTGATTAAGGAGATCAGGATGAGTTGTAATTAGTTAGCTCAGTTAACTAAGTTAAGTCTAGTTAGATTAGTTCTAACAGTTTGTGGATCTGATTGTAAGTTCAGTTAGTTAATGCATGTATGCATGTAACTACTACACTTCAGACAACTAAATATTCTCTCATAAATAACTCATGCATGTTAGTTTAGTTAGAGACCCAATTGAGATCAGATGATGGGACATTGTACTATCAGTTGTAGGAATATTCCATTGAGGATATCTCTTGCATGTAGAAGGAATTCATTCCTTGGAGATTGTGTAGTTACTTCTAAGTTTGGTGAGTTGTGTGAGAGGTTAATTCACACAGGTGGCAGCCAGAGGACCCAGGAGAAATTTCACAAGGAAATATGAGGCTTGGAGGACTAGAGGAAGGCATATGTTGTGTCTATTCAGTATATGAGTAGCATTGAGGGATTGTACTAAGAGCTAGATAGCTTATAAGCTAGAACTTTGTGTAATTTAGAGATATTTCCACTTGTATGATAATATAGATATTGGGGTTTTGAGCTGAGGCTTTCCCTAGAGTATTCTTCTATGTTCATGTGTGATTGAATTCTCATTATTTGTTATATGTGGTCTATTTGATCTTGCTCAAAATTAATTAAGCTTCTGCAAGCTTGTTTGTGGAAGTAGATCAAGTATTTTTCTTTAGTATATTGCATTATCTAGTGATCTACAGTGGGAAATTCTACATTGTATCAGAGCAAAGGTGATGAAAGCGAAGAAAAGTATACAAAGAAGGGAGAAGTTTTAAGTTTTAAGTTCCTGATTATAGAATTTGAATTCTTATAACATCTCAAATTTCACCAATGGCATTCAACGGTTTGAGACTCGAGTCTGCCCTTGATGGCAGCTCAAATTATATAGCTTGGAAGGATCACATGGAAGCGATATTAGAGGACAACAATTTGAAGGACTTCATTGATCAAGAAGTCCCCAAGCCAATAGCTACTAATGCCGAAGAATTGGAGGAATGGAAGAAATGTGTGGCTAGAGCGAGGAGAATCCTTATGGAGGGAGTTCGAGACCACATAATCTCGAGTCTCCATGGGAAGGAGACACTATTTTCAATGTGGAAAACATTGAAGGATCTATATCAAAACAACAATGATCAGAGGAAGTTGGCATTAAAAGAAAAGCTTTGAAAAATCATTAAAAGAAAAGCTTTGAAAAATCAAGTGTCAAAAGGGCAACATGATCTCTACATATTTGAACAAGCTTACCACCTGCAGGGATGAGCTTGGAAGTGTATGGATCACGACAACCAATGATGACATGGTAAGTGTTTCTCTCCTCGGTATTCCTAAGAGCTGGCATAGCTACCAAGGCTTGGTAAATGGAAGAGAGAAACTGCCATATTGGGAATGAATTTGGTTGGATCTGATGCAGGAGGAGATAAGGAGAATCATGAGAGATGGATCTTCATCAAATAAAGATGATGAAGAAAATCTAGCCTTAGCGAGTAAGGTGAGAAAAGATAAAGGGAAGGCATTCCATTCCAATTCCAATTCTTCTCATGGTGGGAAGAATATTGGCAAATCAAAAGTGAGATGCTTTCATTGTCATGAGGTGGGCCATTACTATGAATTTTCCATAGAAGAAATCCAATACGGGATCCTCCAAGGGATCAGATGGTGAGGTGTTGGCCTCACAGTTTGAATTGGATTTCACCCTCCTTGCATGTATGGTTTCATCAATGGTGGGGTGTGTTTGGTACCTAGAGAGTGGAGCTTTATTCCACATGATCGGTGACAAGAATCTTTTCAATACCTTGGAGGAGAAGGACCTCCAGATGCACATCGAGATGGGTGATGATGGAAAGTACCGTATTTCAGGTGAAGGTATGGTTGTGTTTCAGAGGGAGCATGGAGCTCCTCTCACCTTGACTGATGTAAAGTATGTACCGAGTCTGAAGAATAATCTTGTGTCTGTCGCTATGTTGGAAGACAAAGCTTATGATGTATTCTTTAGTAAAGGAAAGGCATTCTTGAGGCATATCGGCACTGGATAGACCAAGAGGATTTGGATTTGAGTAAAGAATATCTACAAGCTAGAGGTAGACGTCTGTGCTACATTGAGTTCCAAAGCAGAGTTGGTGCAGAGCCAAGATGTTGGCAAGCTATGGCATAGAAGATTGGGCTACTTACACCATGGGGCCTTAAAGATCATGCAACATATTTCTACCGAACTTCCCAAGGGAAAACTGGAGAAAATGGATACATGCAAAGGTACGTAAGTATGAAAAATCTTCCTTTCAGGATCGAGACTGTAGAGTTGGAGAAATCCTAGAGTAAGTTCATACAAATGTGTGTGGACCATTCTCTACAGCCTCGACTGCTAAAAAAAGGTACTATGTTATCTTTATTGATGATTTTTATCGTAGATGTTGGATTTAGTTTATGCAGAATAAGGATCAAACCTTATCAAGGTTTTGTGAGTTCAAAGCCTTGGTAGAGAAAGAATCGGGAAAGAAAATAAGGGCCTTGCATAGCAACAATGGTGGAGAGTATGCCTCCCAACAGTTTAAGGAATTCTGTTCAGTAGAAGGAATTAAATGAGAGTTGGTAGCACCCCATAACCCACAACAGAATGGGGTGGCCAAAAGGAAGAATAGATCGATTGCGGGAGAAGCTTGAGTGATGCAACATGACCAAATCCTACCACTTCATTTGTGGGCTAAGGCATGCAATACAATAGTATAATTGCAGAACAGAAGCTTGCATCATATACTAGGAATGAAGACACCAATGGAGGCCTTTTCCAGGGAAGAGACCAGATGTGAGTTGCTTCAGGATCTTTGGATGATTGGTTTATTTCCATGTGACCAAAGATTCCCAAAAGAAGCTATATCCAACGACTGAGTTGGGGATACTTGTGGGGTACATTGATACACCCCACAACTATTGGGTGTTCTTGCCTACTAGTTAGAAGATAGTGGTACACAAAGATCTGAAGTTCGACGAGTAGAAAGCCATGCAAATATCACTTGAGAGGGAGCTCAAGTTGCATTCAGAGGAGGAACTTTTAATTCCTAAGGAGGAGGAGCCTTAGACTGATGTGGAGTAGGCACATGCAGAGGATCATAGAGTGGATACATTCACTCATATAGAGTCTTCTAGAGATGGGTGGAAATGCTCAAGGGAAGTTGATAGATTGATGCTGGATGTGTGAGAGAATGTGGGACAACCATATTCTCAGTGTAGACATAGGAATTTACCTAAGCAGTACACTAGTTACATGGCCCTGGTTGGGGAGTGTGTAGAGACTAAACCTTCTTCATTCGAGGAAGCAGTGAAGTAACTAGTCTGGGTTGATGCCATGGTGGAGGAGTATGACTCCATCATTCAGAACTATGTTTGGGATGTTGTCCCAAGACTAGAGGATAAGTCAGTGGTGAGTTCCTAATGGCTTTACAAGGTAAAACAGGCAACTGATGGCAGTGTTGACAAACATAAGGCAAGGTTTATTGCCCATGGTTTCTCACAGGTGAAGGGGATCAACTACAATGAGACATTCTCTCATGTAGCAAGGTACTCATCTATCAAATCGATGTTGGCACTATCAGCTCAAATGGGTTAGAAGATCCATCAAATGGATGTGAAGACTGCATTCCTCAATGGGAAGATTGAGGAAGTGGTGTACATTGAGTATCTAGAAGGTTTTGAGACCTTCGATTGTGAGTCGCATGTCTGCCAACTCAAGAGGGCTTTGTACATGCTGAAGCAAGCACCTTGTGCTTGGTACACCAGGATCGATAGCTATTTCACCAAGTTAGGCTTCACCAAGAATGAAGTAGAGGCAAAAATTTACCACATAATGGTATAAGATAAGCCATTGATCATTGTTCTTTATTTTGATGATCTTATATTGATAGGTGATGATTAGTTGATCAAGTCTTGCAAGGAGGACCTTGCAAGAGAGTTTGAGATGAAATACATGGGTCTTATGCACTTCTTTCTAGGCATGGAAGTTTGGTAGAAGGATGGGGAAGTGTTTGTGTCTCAAGTAAAGTATGCTAATGAGATACTCAGGTGATTCCACATGGTCCAGAAGTGCAAGCCCATGCAAACTCCTCTAGTTGGTAACTGGAGGAAGGATGATTCTAGTTCAAGTGAGGTAGTAGCTACTCCTATTTATCGATAGCTTGTGGGTTCACTGATGTATTTATTGAACACACGACTAGATTTTTGCTTTGCAGTGAACTAGCTGAGTTAAGCTATGGTTCAACCTACCAAGTTGTTTTGGAAGGCAATGAAGCATATGATAAGATACCTCAGAGGCACATCTCAGTATGGATTGTGGTACAGATAGACAAAGGGAGTGAAGCTTTAGGGCTTCATAGATGTAGATTGGGCAAGGAGTCCATCAAATTGGAAGAGCACTTCAGGAGGAGTTTTCAACCTTGGTTTAGCTGCAGTTTCTTGGTACAACAAGAAACAGAGGTCAGTTCCACTTACCTCAACAAAGGATGAATATATGGCTGTGAGTTAGGCAACATGTGAGGCCATTTGGATGCAGAAAATTCTTGTTGGATTGTTTGGTCAGATGATGGATCCAATTGTGATCTACTACAATAATCAGAGTTGTATCAAACTCTCTGAGAATCTAGTATTTCATGACAGGTCCAAGCACATCGATATATTATATCATCATCTTCAAGACTGTGTGGTGAAGAGGATCATGTTGTTGTTGTATGCTTCGGCCAAGGAACAGGATGCAGATATTTTGACTAAGGCATTGTCAAAATGCAACTTTTAGTTCCATAGAGACAGGAATGGGGTGACTAATAATCCATTTATTGTTGAGAGGAAGTGTTGAAAATAGCAACAAGAAATGCTAAATATAGAAGTGCTAAAAATAGCACTGCTATAAATAGAATTTTGGCATACATTCCAATTTTAGTTAGTTCCTGAACTAAAATTGAGAATTAAAATTCAAATTTGATTTTAGTAGTTGTTTGTAAAATAATTAATTAATTCATCTTGAGTTAATTAGTTGTAGAAAATCAGACATGAAGTCTATGTGAAGACGTGCAACAATTTCCCCTTTGATTGAGGAAGTTGTCACTTGATTAAGAAGATCAAGATGAGTTGTACTTTGAGGTGCAATTAGTTTGCTTAGTTAACTAAGTTAAGTCCAGTTAGATTAGTTCCAATAGTTTGTGGAATTGATTGTGAGTTCAGTTAGTTAATGCATGCATGTAACTGTTGCACTTCAGATAATTTAATATTCTGTCATAAATAACTCATGCATGTCAGTTTAGTTAGAGACCTAGTTGAGATTAGATGATGGGACAATGTACTATCAGTTGCAGGAATATTCCATTGAGGATATCTCTTGCATGCAGGAGGTATTCATTCCTTGGAGATTGCATAGTTACTTCTGAGTTTGGTGAGTTGTGTTAGATGTTAATTCACACAGGTGGCATCCAGAGGACGCAATAGAAACTGCACAAGGAAATAGGAGGCTTGGAGGACTGGGGGAGGCATATGTTGTGTCTATTTAGTCTATGAGCAACATTGAGGGATTGCACTAAGAGCTGGATAGATTGTGAGCTAAATATTTGTGTAGTTCGAAGATATTTCCACTTGTATGATAATACAAAGATCGATGTTTTTAGCTAAGGCTTTCCCCAAAGTATTATTTTGTGTTCATGTGTGATTGATTTCTCATTCTCTATTATATATGTTTTATTTGATCTTGCTCAAAATCGATTAAGCTTTTGCAAGTTTGTTTGTAGAAGTAGATCAAGTATTTTGCTTTAGTATATTGCATTATCTGGTGATCTACAGTGGGAAATTATACAGTAGATATTGTATATATTTGTGCATATCTTTCTATAGGTTTCATAGTGATATCGATATTTTTGGTCTACTTTGGTAGGTGTCGATGGATAATTTTGTATATCTAGTGTTTGCAAATGGTGCTAGTTGACATACTCAAAATTTGGCTTCCGTGGCTCCAGTTATTTACTATCCATCTAGTCAGTTGTTGGTTTCAAGAGAAATATGTATCGGACCTGCTTCAAACAATGTTTCTGAATATATTGTTGTTGGTAGCTTACTATGTTAAGCAATATCTCTTGGTATTGATTCATTAATAGTATACTTGGATTCTCAACTGGTGGTATCTCAGTTAAGCAACATCTATCATGTGAGAGATCCTTATTTATATCGACAATTCCTAAGAGTCTGTTTATTATAAACATCATTTAATTTTATCAAATTTATTCATATTCCATGATCAGAAAACTGATTTATTGACTCCATAGCTAATAAAGCATTAGATTGGCATATTAATCATTCATCACATTAAAATAAAAAATAATAAAAAATCATATGTATATATGTTCATCACATCATGAAACCATCTGTAAATAGATAGAAGTTATATGTTTAAAATATTATACAAAATCAAGACAAAATGTGCTACAAAATTAGGGCTTGAGTCGAATCATGTCTATCAAAAAGATCAAAACGTCTCTAATCTATATCTATGGGCCTTCCTCTAGATGTGGATCTCGAAAGAAGATGATGGCAATAGCCACTCATTAGAAAATTCACACCCAAACTCATGGTACTCCTACCACGCATCTCTCCATTGCCTCTCATAGACCTTGTATTGTTGGCATAGGTACCTGGTGAGTCAATCTCTCCAAGTTCCCCTTTACGGCAAGAGAACTCTATTAGTCTTAGCTGCAAAAACCTCCATGGCTCTTCCATGACACCTATGTCTAGGTAGAACCTCAGGTCTTACTGGCCCCACATATGTATCATGATTAGACAATTTTGTAAGAATTTGTTTCTCATAAAAAATAATTTCAATTCATAATTTGAAATCCAAAAACTTAAAAATAATTTTACCAATGGCACCCCATGCAACACTAGGTGGAAGCACTAGATCTAGATCTCCCCTAAAATCCATGCTTGCATAGGGGTAGTCCTTAATAGTAATGACTTGTTCTTTCCACCAAAGGAAAAACTCCTCATCCAATGTCATTATAAGGACCTCACCACCCACTAGTCTCTTCATTAAGCCAACCCATCTACCTATCCATGTATCTCTTGGGCTCCTGATGGTGGAAATCACTTTAGGTTGAAGTCCTAGTAGTCTCTCAAAGAAGAAAGTACAAAGAATAGTACCATACCCAAAATTTTTGGTATGACTCTTCTTGATGGAAGTAAGTTTTTATTTTTCTTTTCTTCCTCAGATTGATTAGGAGGGCTACGTTGGAAGTAATGCTTCCATGTCATGCATGGTTGTCTTCATGAGTCCCTAGGTTTCAATCGAGAAGTCATTATTGTCCTATGTGTGAGTTGTAATAGTTTTCTATATATGTTGTAGTAAGTAATCTATATGCTATAAATATGTAACCATTGATATCAATAACATATTGAAGTGTGTTTTGTGTTGTGTGTAGTATATCTCTTTGTTCTCTCTCATTTTTCTAATATGGTATCAGAGCTAGATTTGGCTTCACTCCCCAAGGGAGAGCCAAGAATATGTGAGAGTTGTGAGAGCTAATATTCTTTATGTAGATTAGTTTAATAGATTGCTTGATTTATTGTTTTTTTGAGAAAATTCGTGTTCCTGTGTTGTTTGTTCAGTGGTGTTGAAGTGATGTGATCTACTTGTTTGTAGCAATGTTGTGGAGAACTTATTTTTTATTTTTTATTTTTATTTCTGGTGTGGATCAAATTAGCCAAGACAAAAAATCTAACCTGAGCTGAAAGATCTAGAAGGTACATTGAATATTTAAGTACGTTTTGAGGGTATAACTACTGCCTGGATCTGTTCCTTGCAACGCTTACAGAAAAATTCCCTGCACGTGTTCAGTCAAGTCAGAAGTTGTGCATCTATCACTGGTTTTTCGAATTAGATGTATTTGGTTATCACCATTTTTTCAAAATATATCTATTTGATTATTGTGTGTGGGTTCATGATCACTAGGAGGAGGTCATGGAGAGTTGAGATCTAATTGGAAATAATCCAATATTTATGTGATCAACCTCATTTTGATACACACTCCAAAATGAAGAGGGTCGCCATGTTGTCATCATCATAGTAGGAGAAAGATTGTGTGGGAAAAGGTGAGAGTAATGGGAAAACCATGCAAAATCTACTGGCATTCACCTATCAAACAAAATTTGGTGGTAGAGACCATGTTGTAACTGTTATATGCTGCAAGAATTTAATAGGTCGAGGGTGCCTTTATATCACAGTTGGTGAACCAACGAGCAATATTGTTTGTAGAGTAGACATGAAACCCTTGGGATTTGCATGCGAAAAGTCTATGAATTCTTTCAACCCTTACATGACTGAGCATTACAAGATAAGACAATGATCAATTATAAATATACTATGTAGAGGATATTACGATGGTAAATTTGTCTGTGTTTCTTACAAACATGGCCGAAGGCCCACTATTTCCAAATATGTCATGAGCCACTTCCACTCAATTACTTAAGATGTTTATTTTTATGAAGGTCACGTGAAGAAAATCCACATTTAAAAAAAAAATCAAGCCTTTGCTACGGCTAGTTTTTAACAAAGACATTTCATTATTTTATTATTTTACTTACCCTTTTCAACTAATTTAACTACTTCCCCAACGACTAGTTTTCAACAACAAATCCTGGGCAATGATGTATCCTTACTATTTATTCATTAAGATCAACTGATTATTCACCTTGTCCTGAGGATGGACAACATTAGCTGGTTCGAAACATCGACCAATTCATGATTATGTGATTAATCTGAAAGACATCTATATACATTATGGATCACAAAAGTATTAGATCTAATAAGTCAAGCCTTTACTCGAATGGTTTGATTCGTTCATTTAATTGGATGTGAATTATTATCACATGTTTCCCTATTCACATTACAAAGGGTTTGATATGACTATTTTATATGCCACATGGTATATCTTTAATGATTTTGGTAGCTGATTGTGTTGAGAATATTGTGTGTGATTTTTTTCGATGTTTGTGGTGGTTTTACTCATATTTTAGCAATTGAATATTGTATGGTGTGGGTTGTAAAATTATTTTGGTGCGTAGAAGGGAAAAAAAATGAGGCAGAAACATAAAGAACAAACCAAATATTCAATAGACAAATGTGACCCGTTATGCTCCAGGAGCATTAGTCACAGGTAGCTCTTAATAAGGTCAAGATGGTGTGACCCATCATGCTCCAGGAGCATTGAGACATGCTATTTTATAGGGTCAAGTTGTAGAATTGTTTGCTGAAGACATTCTATACCCAGAATGCTATCCTAGATAATTAATGAAGGCTGTGAAGGGTCGTGGATTCATAGATGGTGGAAGCTCCATAGGCTGGTTCAGTATCGAGACTGACCCATTGTGCTCCAGGAGGTTGAGAAGTGTCAATTCTGTAAAGTTCATCAACGTTGGCTAGAGGAAATTACATTTTAAATGGAGGTCAAGTGACAACTCGAAGATTTGGTGGTGAAAGAGTGATGTTTGCGAGATTCCAGAGTGGATGTGGGTGCTGATGATGACCATATCAGACTAATATGACAAAGCTTTATTTATTTTTGTAATGTGGTTTTTTTGACAATTTCTACATGTAAGAATTAAGGGAGGGTGTTGGATGTAATGCTTCCATGCCATGTGTGGTTGTCTTCATGAGTCCCTAGGCATCAATCTAGAAGTAGTTGTTGTCCTATGTGTGAGTTGTAATAGTTATCTAAATTTGTCATAGTTAGTAATCTATATGCTATAAATATGTAACCATTGATATGAATAACATATTGAAGTGTGTTTTTTGTTGTGTGTAATATGTGTCTTTGCTCTCTCTCATTTTTCTAATAGGTTGTGCACTAGTAAAAAACCCTGGTGGGGAATTCTACTACTAAGTTCATTGTAATACGAGAAGCTTGGTGCAGTGAGGCTGGTCCAACTACCCTCACAATGGTAAAAGGTGGAATCCTTAGGGGTAGACTCTCCACATGTTTGATTGGGATCTGTGTGACTACCTTTTCGAGGTTTCCAGGGCAATAGATACGAATGTAATCATCCACAGTAGGGCTTCGTCAGGCCTTCCCTTGCAAATTGATTGACTCTCCTATCCATAAAAGTCCAGTAATGAAGTATATGTCTTCTACTTCAATATATAGGGGCATCTAATCAATCATGAATGCATATTCTTTTGGATCCCAGTAGATGACAATCATTTCTAACAATCTTGTATTAGTTTTCATATGTGGCATTTTGAAAAAATTCAACAATCCACATCCTCTCAGTGCATCCAGTGCTAATGGATCATTCTTAACTTCATTATCTACTACACTGTGCTCTCTTTCCCTCCAAGTAATTGTCATCCTACAAGTTCAAGAATTTTCATCCATTAAAATTTTTTGACTGTACACATGCAGGTTCACTTCATACATAGTCATGTATACGTCTTCCAAATATGTGACTTCGATATACCCAACCCATGTATGTGCAGAGTAAAAATCCAAAAATAAATTTCTCACGGTAAAATTATTGAAAAAATACTTGAAATGAACAAAAATTCATTGAGAAATCAAATTAGGAGATTACCTGGAAGTTTGATAGCTATTATGGCTAAGAAATTTGGTGGATTCTGATTGTCGCATTTTTCTCCAAAGCTATTGCACTCAATTGTCTAAAACACAAATGAGGCTTGGTAAGTCGAAAGGTCTATTTATAAGTTATAATTTCAAAAACTTAAAAAACCCACATTTTCAAAGTTTATGTTTTATTTCTAAAACTTTGTGACGTTTTGGCTTTGAGTGTTGGATAGGTTGTTTTCCAGGTTAAATTGAAGACTTTGAGATGTTTCTTACCACTTCAATTCCATGATCGCTAACCCATCATGGCAGGTATCATTTTCATCATTGGCATATATGTTAGGGAAGATTACTTTTTCCATTGCATTATGCATTCTAGCCTCCATACTGGGATACGTTTACATAGGGTCAATCCCATTGTGTTATGATTCTAAAACCATTTTCACTCACTGACTTATAAAATCATGACATGATGGTAGAGCCATAATTTACATGGGCTTCCTAGTTAGATCATCTCTAGCATATGTTTCCCAGGCTACAAAGATTCAGTAGGCTTAGGAGTCCTCTTTAGTATTTCCATGACTTTTGCGATGAAGATTCATTCTCCTTATTCTTCACTAAATTTCTAGAATTATACCCCAGAGGCTCCCACATGTTGAGTTGTACTGTTGCATTGAGTGTTGACTATTTGTACCATTTGGCCTTAAGCCGGCTTCACTTGGACTCGTTTCTAAGCCAATTTTTGACCATGTCTTTCTACAAAATCAACCTTGCAATCACTTAGTCAAGGAAACTAAACTTGAGACAACTTTTCTGTGGTGTCTCTTGACTCATTTTCAATTGGCCATACCTAGTCTATCAGAGTTATGTTTAGTATCACATCAATTGTTTGGTCTGTTTCTTGTGCTGGTTAAGAAGGTCTCCATTGACTTCTTTCTAGCAGGTCTTCTCTTATCAACTTCAACAAATTTCTCTAAGAGTAGGCCTAGAGATGCACCCTGATGCTATTTCCATCATTGATAGGTGACCTTATGCTTAGCGTCGATCAATACCATGGGTCTTTGACTGAGTGGTTTCCCTTATGTTCAACTTCAGCTTACATTACCACACATTGGGATTCATGCATTACCTTGGTTTCCATTTAACCCTATTGGCGGATTCCTCACCTCTATGTTAGCTTTCATTATTGGTTGGTTCAAATGGTTTATGTCGTGTGCTAGACACATCTTGTGTACACCAGAAATGTACTTCGGTATGGTTGCTTCATATTTCTTCATCTAGTTCCTTCCAAATCATTTCCCTGTAGGTTACACTTGCACTAGATTGATGTGGGATGCCTTAATTCCTTCCCTCTAGTAGATTTTTTTCCATCGACTCCAACTCATTTCTCTAGGAATAAGGCTTAGAGTCATTGTTTAGTACCTTAGGTGTTGGAAATAATATTGAGAGGGGGGGGTGGGGGTGAATCAGTATTATCAAGTCAATTATTTTTCATTTCATACACATATTTGTATACACTACTTTAGTTAATGCAAACAACATATATATGCAAATTCAGTTAATGAAGCTAGTGTATAAGTTGCAGACTTATAATTTAATTTATTCTTCAGATGTTGTTCATAAATCTTTGAGTCAGAACCATATAAACAGTAACCACAAACAGAAAATAGAGCAGACTGTCACACAGAAGAACACAAGATATAAGGTGGAAACCCAACGTGGGTTAAAACCACCTACTGCAATTTGTCTCTATCTTCTTCCAATTTAGAAACTTCTTTTTACAATGTTTTTGTACTGGTGCAGTCTTATACCAGTACACAAGATGCAACCTGTAGAAGGCTACAACCTTCTCTCATTCTCTAGCTTCTCCTGGAAGGGGGCTACAACCCCCTTAGCTCTTGTACCAACTGAGGTACTAGTACATAGGTGCTGACCTACAGAAGGCTACAACCTTCTCTTTTCTGCTAGGGACCATGTTTAATAAATTTTCAAACTGGATCCATTAATAACATCAATCAAACATCAAATATATCTGCATCAACAAATTTTCTTTGTACAACCTGATACTGAATCAAACAATCACCTCTCTGAATACTGTAACCAAAATAATAAAAGTAACCAGACACCAAACCTGAACCCAGAATACTGCACAATAAACCAAAGTATCTAAAACATATTTTATGATACGTACGCTACTTCAATATGAGGAACCTGCATGCATACGCTTCTATATAAAGGAAAACCTATGTATACGCTTCTTTGAATTATTGAGCCAACGTGTATATGTGGCTTTGCTGCACCAAACCTGCGTATAAATCTATGAAAGCCAGTTTTCCCTTTTCAAGTATTCAAGCATTGATTATACCCAGATTATCAGATTCATAGATCAATTCATGCGTCAAATATAATAGATCAAAACCACACAAAGATACTACTATTCAAGTATTGAGATTTGACCCTTCAATAGAACTTATCCATCTTGTAATGCTCAGGTTCCTTCTTGATTCAGATCCAACTATGCACCATAAAACAAACACCAATATTCGAAATCTTGCTCCTCATAAGATTGTCAACACTTGAGTCAATCAGCTTGCCAAATGATCTCTTCCTTTTTATAGTCTTGGCCTTACTCAAACCATGGCCCAAAACCATAGATAACCAATACTAGGGACCCAATACTTGGGTTCAATATTTCAGACGCAGTACCAAGGTCCAAAACAATAGGTTCAATTACCATGGACCCAAAAATAATCTTTCCCACATGTACGTGATTTTCTGTGCATGAAAGTGTGTGTATACGCATACTATCATTAATACCACATATATACGTGACATGGTTAACAGGAACCCGCATATATGATGTTTTCTTCCATTCTGAGAGCTTGAACTGTGATCTGCCATCTGAGAGTGTTTCCATCAAGGACAACACCTGTGCCATAATGCCAACAATCTACCCCTTTGGACTTGATGGAAACCCTACATCATTCAACGTCATTCTCCCCCTTTGACATCAAGGGCAAAAGGGTTATGCTCCCCTTGATTTCATGCTGAAACCTCTGCTCTGCTGTGTTGTCCATGCTCCCCCTGACTGTAGGCTAGGTCTGCAGAAAAATGGTTTATAAGAAAGAACATGACTCTATACATCATAAGCGACCTTCCTATCACCAAAGACTCATACATACATCCATCTCCCAAACAAATGGGGATATGCTAGTATTGACTCATCCACCCAACCAAGATGGGATACATCAACATTTTACACAAGATAAAGCAAGACATTACTTCATCCATCCCAAGCATAGTGGGGAAACCAAGATAGGTTGTTACATGACCTTGATAATGAAAAGAAATACATGACATAGAGACGAAATATCTACAACAAGACTATGATAGTTATCTACAACTATCATTAGCAGCATCTATCAATCAACCTTCAGCCTAGCACCCATGATCTCCCTCTGCATCTACTTCACTTGAAACCAAAACCAACCGTGAGATTGAACCAATATCTTCTAGGATAATGCCAACAATTCATTATATGCTCCCCCTGAATTTGTGCCAGATGGTCTCTGACAAACCCATATCAGACTCTTTTCTCTCTGAGCCTGGCCCACTGTTTGTCTTCAACCAACATATACACAACTGTATCCATATAAACCGACGTATGTATGCGTATCAACCTCATGAAACTCACGTACAACCACTTTTCTCTGAAACAGACAAGATTCAACATAAAGATGATGCATCAACTACCCCTAACTTCTGTCTGAGGTATTCAAATGTCTCCCTAGGCAGAGGTTTGGTGAGTATATCAGCAACCTATTCCTTAGAGGGAACATACTCCAATTTGACCTTTTGTTCAAGCACTTGTTCCCGGAGAAAATGACATTTAATAGGTATGTGCTTGGTATTTGAATGCATGACAGGATTCTTTGAAATACTCATTGCACTTGTATTATCACAAAAAATGGAGTTAGGGGGTGTACAAGTGATTTGAAAATCTTGCAAAGTTTGCATCATCTAAAGGAGTTGTGTGTAGCAAGATGCAGCAACCACATATTTTTCTTCTACTGTAGATAAAGCAATTGAACTTTGTTTCTTGCTTAACCAAGATACTAATTTGGAACCCATAAAGAATGCACTACCACTAGTGATTTTTATGTCATCCACGCTTCCTACCCAATCTGCATCTGTATATGCATGAAGTGTGAGATTTGCATCTCTAGGATACCATAATCCATAGTTTTATGTTCCTTGAAGATATTTGAAAATCCTTTTAACTACCTAAAGGTGTGCTTCCTTTGGATTTGCCTGGAATCTTCCAACTATTCCCACTGCATGCATGATGTCTAGCCGAGTAGCTGTCAGATAGAGTAGACTACCAATCATGGATCTATATGTTGGTTGATGTACTGCTGCTGATTCAACATTTGCGCTGAGGCTGCATCCTATTACCATAGGGGTACATATTGGTTTTGAATCTTCCATCCCATATTTCTTCAAAATCTGCTTGAGATACTTGGTTTGTGATAAGAAGATACTGTCTTTATTTTGTTGGATTTGTAAACCAAGAAAATATGTCAGCTCACCAAGCAAGGACATTTCAAATTATTTCTGCATCACCAAAGCAAAGTTTTGATTCATTGCTTCTTCATTGCTACCAAATATGATATCATCAACATATACAACAAGTATTAGCAATTTATCATTATTAATTTTTATATATAGATTTCTATCTACTGATCCCTTTGAAAAACCTTGTTGATGGAGGTATTTGTCCACACGATAATACCAAGCCCTTGGAGCCTGTTTAAGACCATAGAGTGCCTTCTTAAGTCTACATACAAGTTTAGGATCATTTCTAAGGATGAATCCATCTGGTTGCTCAATATACATTTCTTCCTCTAACTCCCCATTTAAAAAGGATGATTTCACATCCATTTGAAATACTTTGAACTTCTAAAAGCTAGAAAGTGTAAGGAACATTCTTATTGCCTCAAGTCTAGCAACTGGTAAAAGAGTCTCTTCAAATTCAATACCTTCTAGTTCAGCATACCCTTTACAAACAAGTCTAGACTTGTTCCTAATAACTTCTCCATTTTCATTTAGCTTGTTTTTGAATATCCATTTTGTCCCTATGACATTCTTATCTTTTGGTCTAGGAACCAACTCCCAAGTGTTATTCTTTTC
>APFE031100754.1:3304-27779 GCA_000404065.3 Pinus taeda
AAAATTTGATCATGTCTGAGTTGGATAGAAGAAGAGGGTCTTTCTTCAATAAACTAAACTAGGGCTAGAGAAGGAAGCGCTAAATTTGTCGGTAGTACTGCTTCTTTCCCGTAGACAAGGTTGAATGGGGAAGTACCTATAGAGGCCTTCTGCGTTATTCTATCATCCCATAGTGCGAATACTAAAGATTTGTGCCAGTTTTTATGATTTTGTTCAATAGTTCGCTTAATGATTTTGAGTAGATTTTTATTGGTAGATTCTGCCAGACCATTACCCTGGGGATAGTAATTTGCAGAATATTTCAATTTGAATCCTCTTTTGATAGCAAACTCAAACATGGCATTTCCAGAAAAGTAAGATGCATTATAAAAAACAAGAGCATTTGGGACAACAAACCTGGTAATGATGAACTGGTCAATGAATTCTATAATTCCTTCAGAATTTGTTGTCTTTAATGGAATTGCTTCAACCCACTTGGTAAAGTAATCAGTAGCAGTAAGGATATACTTATGTTGTTTGGAGGATTGTGGAGTTATCTCCCCAATGATGTCTAGTCCCCATTGTTCAAAAGGTTGATCGATATTAACTAGTTGTAAAGGAAAAGTTGGTTTCCTTTGTCTTCCACTGGAGACTTGACAACTTCGGCATTTCCTTACATACTCATGGGTATCTCTGAATAAGGTGGGCCAGTAATATCCAGCATGGATGATTTTATGAGCTATTGTATCAGCTCCAAAATGTCCTCCAGCTGGTCCATCGTGTAGCTCCTGCATAACCTTTGTGCTTCGGGTTTCTCTAGGCATCTTAATAAAACTGAATCATAGTTTTGCCTAAAAAGCACATCATCAATGATAACGAAGTTTTTTGACTTTAATCTAATAGCCCGTTTGTTTTTATAAGAAAGATTAGGAGGTGCATGCCCATTTTTCAAATAAAAGATTAAATCTGCATATTGAGATTCAGAATCAGCAATACTTATCTGGTTGATTTCTTCAATATGATCTGTATCACTTGATTCCGGGATGTTGGATGCTCCTGCTAATAACCTGCAAAAACCTTAGCCTCTAACAATCTTCACTGGCTTGATTTCCAGGTCATATTCTTGAAGTGTTGTAACCCAATTTGCCCTTTTTTCACCTAATTCTCTTTGGATCAGTAATTGCCTTACTGTAGAAAAAGGAACTATTACTTTTGTATGGGCTTTTAGAAGGAAGGGCATGTAGTGTTTGATGGCTTTATACACAACAAAGGCTTGTTCTTCAACTTTGGAGTAATTTAGTTCTGCACCCTAAAAATTTGAACTAACGAATGAAATCGGTGCTTCCAAGTTGTGATCATTGATCTGAGTGAGTACCGTTGCATAAGATAAATCGAACGCAATAGTGTACAATGTGAAATGATTAGAAAAATTAGGAGTGTTTAAAGTGGGGGCATTGATTATTGATTGCTTGATTAAATCAAATGCTTCTTTTTCCACAGCCCCCCATCTAAACACTGAATTTTTCTTAATCATGGTTTGTAATGGTAAAATGATATGAGAAAAATCGGGAACAAATATTTTGACAAAGTTGATCTGACCTAAAAATCACTGCATAGATTTTTTGTTATGAGGAAACGGGATTTCAGAAATTTCTTTAATCCTGTCGGGATCAATATAAATACCATCTTTGGAAACAATAAAGCCCAAGAGCTTTCCTTGATCTAGAGCAAAGAAGGATTTTTTGGGATTAAGTGAAATACCATGCCTTCTACAGCATTCAAAGATTTGATTCAAATCATGTAAATGGTTAGATCTATTTTTAGAAAATACAGTAATATCATCTAAGTAGACGACTACTGTTTTGTTGATCAATCCTTTGAAGGCTATATCCATTGCTCTATGGAATGTAGCTCCTGTGTTAATAAGTCCAAAAGGCATTTTCTGATAGGCGTAAGTTCCCCATTTTGTTATGAAAGTAGTTTTGAGTTTGTCATTAGGATGAACCAGAACTTGGTTATATCCTGAAAAACCGTCTAGAAAGGACATTGGTTCAGAACCTGCTACTGAATGGAGTATTTTCTCCATGGTAGGTAATGGGAAATTATCTTTTTGACTTGCCTAATTCAGATTTCTGAAATCTATACAAATCTTGATGTCACCATTTTTCTTCCTAACAGGCACCATGTTGGAGACCCAGTTTGAGTGCCGAACAGGAAAAATAATCTTTGCTTTTAAGAGTTTATTGAGTTCTGATTTTATCTGACTCTCTAAGTTTGGATGTATTTTCCTCAATTTTTGTTGAACTGGTTTTTGTTTAGGTAGAATTTGAATGGTATGTTGTATGATAGATGTATCATATGTTTTTAAATCATCATACTTCCAAGCGAATACATGTTTATTTTTTCTTAATAATCTAATAAATGATGTCCTTTCTTGTTCAGAAAGTCCTAATCCTAAATTGATATTTTGAGGGTTCTGCTCAGTACCAAGATTTATCAATTCAAACCTTAAGGTAGAACTTTGGAGCTTTGAATTGGTTACATGTTTGAACCTGTCTTTAATGTCATAGAGATCTTCAAGTTTAACCACAGGTCTTGGTATTGAGTTTTCCTCATGATTTTCTTTCATCTGAAGGTCATGATCATTTTCATCAATGATCTGATCGTTGTAGGATTTGTCGGAAGTTAAGAAATGTAGAATGTCTTCATCGTGGTTGAACACTCGCCAATTGGTGATATTATCGAGAATTGATGGCCTAAAGATTAACTCTACTGAAAATCTATCTAGACTATAATCTTCAGAAGGTAGGAGTTTAGAAGCAACATTGGCCAATAGGTCAGCTGCTGCATTCTAGGATCTGGGAATAGGTGAAATATTGAATGCTAAGAAATGAGATAAAAGTTCTTGGACTAAAGACTGATAGTGTTTGAGGTGATTAGAGAGACAATGGATTGAATTTCGAACTTGTTTAATAACAATCTCTAAATCGCCGAACACTTTTAAATATTGAACTTTCAAGCCGATAGCTTTGTATAATCCTTGCACCAAGGCTTCATACTCAGCTGTATTATTCGTGCATTCAAATTCTAGTCTACAAGAAAGCATTGTTTTTTCTCCCTCAGGGCTGACTAAAACACACCCTGCTCCTGATCCTTCACTAGATTTTGAATCGTCAAAATATAAAGACCAAAATAAAGAATTATCGACATTTTTATTTACAAAATTCTCAGTAACATTAACACATCTAGATCTGTCAGTTTGTGAAAAAATTTCGATTTGTGATGTGAAATTGTTTACCGAGAAAGGAGATGGTTGGCCAATATAATTGCCAAAGAATGATTCAGAAGAATAGTTTCCCAAAATTTTATTGTTAAATGCAACTGGTTGATTCTCCTGTTCAAATTCTGTAACAGTATGGGTCATGTGTTTCTCTCGATTGATTTTTATTTGATTTGGCTTTCCCTTGTAGGGCAGCCACATATGAGACCAATCGGTAGAAATGTACCCATGGAGCTTTTCAGACCAATCCCTACTCAAGATTAAACCATAAAACTCAAGTATATCAGCGATTAAGATATCAATTCTCTGAACCACTCGTGGATCAGCCGATAACCTGATTGTAACAGAGTTTATTTCCCCTAAAACCTGGACTTTGGTTCTATCTAACTGCACAATGTGAATTGAGGACTTTTAGGGTTCTATGTTCAGTTTAAAACAAACTGAAGCTGGAATTATATTAGATGATGCCCCAGAGTCAATTAAGCAGTTATGTAGATTCCAATTGTAGATTTTGTACGTTAAGAGGAAAGGAGGGGTATGGGAATTTGATCTATCTCCAATTAGAATTGTATCAGTAGCCTCAACTCTACCCAAAGGTGGTTGTCCTGAATCACTTGTAGCTTTAGTACTGGGAAGAGGCGAAGAAGGAACTGCATTAAGTTCTTTGAGAAGAAATTTTTGTTGATGTTTTAATTTGCTGAGTTCAAACATGGTGATGTTTGCCTTAGTCTTTTTCATATCATCAACAATATTATAATCCATTGAGTCCGATACTACCAACATCTTAGATGATGTAGGTATATTGGAGGATGATGGTTGATTTTGAGGTACTGTTGCAGCTAGCTTCCTTGTGGGTACCTTTTCCTTTGTAGTATTGGTACATGCACTCCTTTTCTTTGAACTTGCCTGGATAGGTTCAGGAGCACTTTTGCTCCTGGTAGTCATAGGAAAGGCTTCTTGTTCAACTTCGGTATTGGAGTTAGGCAATATGAAGTCCCACATTCCATGGCATTCAACGACTTCCTCTTCTTCGAATTCATCGGATGGTGCAATTGTTTCTTCTTCTTCTTCTTCCTCAAGATCTGAATCTGCATAGGATATAACATTTGGAGGCTTTGACTTAGGTTTCTTAAAATTCCTATAAGGTTTCTTAGTTGAGGTCTCTGCTACTTGCTTTTTAATTTCAACCATTTCATTTGACATTGTTTTGAGGATTTTTTGAAGGCCCTCCATATCATATGGATCTTTGGTGATTTTCTTCTTTGAATCATCCTTGAAAGACACTTTTTTGGATTTCCTTTCCTCGAGAGCAGCTTTCTTTTCCAAAGCGATTATACGTTTTTCGACAACGAGGGCTTCTTTCATGTTTTCGGCCAATGTAGGTTTTTTAGCCCTATCTACAAAAATGGCTACATTTGAGGGTAAAGTTGTAATGTACCACTCGCTTCTAATTTGTTCACTTGGCTTGTCATCGATAGGGATTTTATTCAAGAGTTTGTTAAATCGGGAGTTAAACTCCTTGATTGGTTCTCTTCACTTGATCCTTAGATTCGAAAGGTCATTAATGGGTGTGGCCAAGGATCTATCATTCCCGTATTTGGTAAGAAACTGTTCCTGAAAGGTATTCCAACTCGTAATGGATCCAGAGGGCAAGGAAAAATACCAAGACCCAGTTGATCCTTGTAATGTGTAGGGGAAAATTCTAACTACAACATCTTCTTCTGTTACTCCCTTCAAATTAACTGACAACATGAAATTATTTATGTGTTCCTCAGCTAATTTTCCAGCATCTGGATTAAATTTTAGTAAACATTTCTCAGGATAATCAATAACGGATGTAAAGGTGCAGGCATAGTGACTGCACCAGGACTTCTCCATGGGGTCTGAGCCATTTTGGGAGTACCAATGATTTCCTGTGGTGTTCCAGGTGTTTGGGGAGGAGGTGGAAATGAAGACTGAAAAGATTGTGATGTTGAAGGTGAAGTTCCCTGGTGAACAATAATATGTAATGGTGAAGTGGGTGTTTGAATTTGCACTGGAGATGATGAGATGGAAGATGATGCAGAAAAGGTTTCACTACTGGAACCTTCAGTGTTCCTTTTAATCCTTTTCCTTTGGGGTAAAGGTAACTCAGGTGGTTCAATACTGAGCTTTTCGCTTTGAAGTCTGGTGAGATGATGAGTTAGGTGGAATTGCGAAGTCTGACTGCCTTGTGATACTTCAGATCTAGGAGGTGAAATGGAGAAGCCTTGAAGTTTCTAGATGATAGACTGAACTTTAGGGGACTCTAAACTTAAACGTTCTGAAGTATAATGGGGTTGAGCAGTGGTAGTTGATCCTTCTTCTTCTCATCTGGATACTGGTATTTCAGAGTGCAAACGAGAGATCCGAGGAGAGGTGGATGGTGATTTACTTTATGAATGGTCTGTAGGTTTTGACTTACTCGCCATTCATAGTGGATGGCCCTCCTTCTAGCGCCAGAAATGTTGATGCCCCAAAAATCGTTACATCAACATCGGGGATAACCACCCGGTCCGGGCCTTAATATAGCTCCTTTTCCGTTTGGGATGGTGGCTCCGACTGGATATAATGGGACCAGTTTCCCAGTAATGAATAAAAGGGGGTGAATGAATGATTGGTTTTCTAATAAGTGATAATAAATGGAGGGATTATTCTATGAATGAAAACGTAAATGACTATTTTATCCCGGGAAGCTTCTATTCTTTAAGTGCAACGTTTAATAATCTGTGTTTGCTAATAGGCATATAGATGACACTATGCAATAAACAAAGACATTCATTTAAATGATAATTGCTTCATTCAAATAGTTGAATGAAGTAATTGATAAAACAATATTACACTTCTCTTTTATATTACCGATACATGCATGATTGAGAGAGTAGCAAACTATAAAAATCCAATAGTGGAAAGCATAAAGTTTACTGTTTAAAAAACATTCATATATTCAATAATAGCAAAAATGACCAAACAACAATTCACATAAAAGGAATAAATTCAGACATAGATAATAGTACCATATGAGCTGCGAATTATTCCCTACGCCAATCGCAATTTGAATTCCTTCTTCCGATTCAGAAATACTTTTAAATAAAGGCAATAGTGCACATTCACATCAAAGCTTCATTATCAAAATTTGGAAAGATTGGTCCAGTTTTCATAAAAGAATATGTCTAAATTACAGTAGTGCAAATTCAAGCTTAAGTCATATAAAAAAACTTACGACCCTTTCTAAATACATGAAAGGGTCTATAAATACTAAACTAAGCTAACAAACTACAAAATTAAAATGCTACTAAATTGGTATAATCCGATCTTAAATATCTCTCCCACAGTGATCTGGTAATAGGCAGTGATGATTCATCCTTCTGGTTGTTTGCCCTTTGTCCTGAGTTGGCATATTGCCAGCATTGGCTCCACTTCTTGAGGGCGGCTGAGACGAGAATTGATTTGAGCATCATAGGTGGCATCATGTATATCGGGAATGATACACCCAATTGCATCCGTTAGGCACTTGAGGGCGGTTCTCTGACTGTATGGTTTTACTAGGAACAACCAATAAGTGTCCCAAGTCAAACTTTTAATCCCTGAGACCAATCTCCCATTCTTTTCTAATTCTTGGTTACATGACTGCTCCAATGTCTTGGCTGATAATAGTTTACCTGGTGTACATTGAGAAATCATGTTAGATAAATAGATAGTATTATTGATCAAGTCAATTAAATTTCCCGTAGATAATTTGCATCTAGAAACAGCTCTCTCTGCTTTCATTAATTGGGACTGCCACTCGTGAATAGGATTTCCTTATGGGATTCTAAGATTTTGGGTAAGTTTGCTGCCTATCCCTCATTAGAGTCCTGCCAAGTAAGAAAATCTGTCAAAGTGTCGTCGGCTTGCTCTAAATCCTACCTAGCATCAACTCACTTGTCTATTATAGACGTTTTTATGTCGCACAAAGGTTCAACTTAGGCGATTTCATGACATAACAATCTTATTTGTGTTATTAATGCCTTCTTAATCTACATTGCCTCTGCTCTGAACTCGGCAGGCTGGGGAAGACTCTTGAACCTTTCTACTTGAGATGATAATTGAGAAATTTGCTCATCTTTTGTCTTTGGCATCTATTCATTCATCGCCTTCAACTTTGATAATGCCTCTGATAGTTCCTTTTGTCTCTAGATTGCTCTAACCTCTGAAGTTCCTCCTGGTTTTCTCTGGACTTCTTCAAAGATTTCAGATGTAGCAAGAGGTTTGCTGGTAAGCTGCTGCTCAGGCTCGCTTGATTGTATCATCGGGGTAGTAGCTAACAAATCTAGAGGCAGAGTTTGCAACCTCTGCTCTCTAAGTTTATTAAATTCTACTAAACCGTCATCATAGTATCTCATTCTAGCTAGTTGTTGCACCTGGAATATTGACTCAGCGGAGGAGAACAGGTCATCAAACTCATCTTCCTTATGTTCAAATTTAGTAAGCTTGGCTTGATCTAGAGCATTGTAGATGACTTTCTTCGGGTCGAAATGTTTATTAGGCAGAGTGGCGAGACTTAGGATATTAATTTTTTCTGCCTCTTTCTCTCCATGTTTATAATCATGCAGAGTATAGACGCCACACCTTAGAGGAAAAGGAGGCTGTTGGTACCATCCCATGACCTCCTTTTTCCTCCTAAAACATATCATTTTCCTACTTCTTTCCATCATATATCTCTTAGATCCCTTGAAAATTGATTAGTTAATAGTCCTATAGTTATTAAAATTGATTTAGGAGTTTTATGTTAACGAATTAGGAATTTTTGGTAAAATGGCTACAGGAAATTCCAACATCCTGTAATTGGTTCATTGTTTGACATGTGGCATGACAGGTAGGCTAGAGCGAAGGGTAGGGATGAAAAGTAGAATGTCCAAGCATGGACGAATACCTATCCTACAGCAAAATCAACCCTCCTACATGCGCGGTCAACGAAGGTCAAAGTATAGCATGTTGGCGACAAATGAAGCAACAACAAAGCATTCTAAATTGATTTAGTTTTGTTCCTTTTTGAAATCAGTTTAGGATAGAAACATTTTAAAAATCACGACATGATAAAAGCAGCAACAGCCACATCATGAATGTACATTCTTTTTCGAAATGTAAGGGTCGTAAAAACATATGTAAACACAGTTCTGAGTAGTCAGTAGTTGGTTATCGTTGTATCGTTTGAAAATAGAGTTTGAACTTAATATAAAAGACATAGTTGCAGTCACGATCTTTTCCTTGTTGCGTTGATTTGATAATCGGTTGATCACAGTCCAGTATACCTCTGGAATGCGGACAGGCCCTGCGTTAACTTGGTATACTGTGTAAGGATTCTGGACACCACATATCTCCACAATGGTATGATATTGTCCACTTTGGGCCTAAGCCCTCATGGATTTGCTTTTGGACTTACCCAAAAGGCCTCATACCAATGGAGATATTTGTCCATCCTTATATACCCATGATCCTCCCCACTTCTAGTCAATGTGGGACTTTGGTCGTATACCCAACAATCCTCCCCTCGAACAAAGGACCATGGAGCCTTCCCTCAAACGATTATCCATCGGTCTACTCTCTACCAACCAAGATTCTTTGCTCCAATGAATTGGAAGCACACGCCTTACATGGAGCACCACCTGCCTCGAGAGCTTGCTCTATTCGAGGTCAACTCCTCTTCACTGTGTTGGGACCAGGACACGTCCATGAAGAATTTGGAGCACACCGCCTATCTAATTGAGCTCATCCACGGATCCCATCGTGATATTATCGAGGCCCACCACCTTCGTTCAGCATTCCGAGGATTCATCCACTTGGCTAACTTCGGGGCATGGCTCTGATACCACTTGTAAGGACTCTGGACACCACATATCTCCACAATGGTATGATATTGTTCACTTTGGGCCTAAGCCCTCATGGATTTGTTTTTGGGCTTTACCCCAAAAGACCTCATACCAATGGAGATATTTGTCCATCCTTATATAACCATGATCCTCCCCACTTCCAGTCAATATGGGACTTTGGTCGTATACCCAACACCTTTACGTGGGAAACCATGTACGATTTATTAGAAGAAGAGAAACCAAGACCTCTGGAAACAAAGGTCACAACTGATAGTAGTACTTCCTCAAATGCCACCATTTTTGAGATGGCATGCTCATTTTTGCATCGCATAGCCGCACGCCCAAAGATAATCCCTTACACAAACATGGTCAAGTGGATTATTGATCAAGCTGATATCTCAGACAAAGAATTTAAGAATAGAAGCCAAGAGGTTATGGGATCTTTTTCACGAGACAACCTACGACTTATGTACCACCTACCAGAGCCACAAGCCATCTACAACAAACAGTTCCTTGAGAAGTTTTCCAAAGAGAACGAAGACCCAGTAGATGTCACCCAGACTTGGTCGAATAATGAGGGCAAGATCAAAAAGGACAAAGCAGGTATGTACTCTACTACATCTATTTCTCCTCCCCATGGTTTTCCAGCAACCATGCTATGTAGGATGTTTGGCAAGCCTGATAGCACTAAATTTTCCCTAGAATGGCTGCCATTAATAGATCCAGTCGTAAACGCAACCATAATGAATTGGGCCCAAATTTTGTCTAATAATTTAGCAAAGGCAATAATCGATTATAGGAGGAAAAGTAGTGTCTCAACAAGGGTTTACCATCCATTTTTTATGAGTGCTTATGTGATGGATGCAATTTGTTTTGGTTCAAAATTTCCTATCATGGGATGGAAGTGGACTATGAAAGATCCACTTCCCATTCATATATATCATAAGGACATGTGGGAGTCCCAGTTTCACCCGCATTTTTACAAAATTGTCATGGGGTCATGTTGCCTATCCACAAACGGGTTTAAAACTGAGATGCCCCTAGATTTTCTAAGGAAGCCGAGGTAGATATCCTCCCAGTGGCCAGATGGTCTGGGGAGGAAACATTCACATATATTAGGGTTTTTGGGAGCATCACCTCACCTCATGTCCTCCCATACTATGTTCCAGACAAATTGATGGCTAGAGAGATAGCCTATCAAACAGCTAGTGAGGGTGGGCTAAGCAAAGGATTAAAGGAAGTGAAAAATGCCATTTGGCCTACATTTCCATTATAGTGTGGAGCATTTTCACTGCACGATCTGGGCCATGCATTCAAAGAAGCAGAGATCATGCAATCTTTGAAATTACCTAAATTCCCAGGTCGCTAGTATGACCCAAATGGCATTGCCAAAGACTTCACTACCATAATAAAAATGAAGGTTTTCAGTCATGAGGAAGAGGCATTTGATGACATATTCCTACAAATACATTCAAAGAAATGAAGCACATGTCATCACTACTTTTTGACCAATAAGAGCTTAAATCCTTTCATCAATACATAGAAAGGAGATTGTTAAAGGTCCCATTGGACCAATTATTGATTGAACCAATAAGGGAGCCAACTCCCAGTGTAAGCCTAGAAGGAAGTCCTAGAGAAAATTATAATTTTGATTCCCAAGCAGAGTCCCAAAACAAGTCTACGAGGGAGTCAGAGACATAAGAGCAACAATCATAGAATGGGGGAAGCAAAAGCAAGGAGTCAGAAAAGGATACAACCAAATCTACAAAAAAGACAACTGAACAAACCTCAGCTAGAAAATAGGCTGAAATTCATTTTTCCTCCACCTAGTCAACAAAACCCCTAGTGATTGATTTAGATAAATAATGGGAGCATTTTAATACAAAGCTCCATACAGAGAAACAAGCACCTGAGCCACAGAATCCGCAACACAAAACAACTCAAGAAATTACAGTCGAGAAAACTATAAGTACTCAAGAGGTAGAGCACATTCCTGCTACTCCTTCCTCTGAAATTGTTTTGGGAACTGAGGAGATTCCTCCTTTAGATGAGTTCTATAGCCCAACCCACAAAGATATTGTCAAAAGGTAGAGAAAAAAGAGGAAGTTGGATGATACAACTGCTACTACTCTTGAAAATGAACCAATGGATATTGTTTGGAAAGACTCACCCATCGACCCATCTGGCAACATTACTAGACAGTCTTAGTTTGCAGGAACCTATGCTACAACAACTATTGACAAAGCAACATAAGTACAAATGTTTCTTAGAGAAAAGGAAAATAAAATTACGCTATTGGAACAACAATTAGAGCAAGAAAAATCTAACCAGCAAGCGGAATTGCAAATAGCCAAGCTCCAATAAGAATTCAAGCAGATGCAAATAAAAAATCAAGCCAGTTTAGCAGAAAAGGAAGCACAGATACAAGCATTAATAGATAAGTATAAGGATAACCCAAATATTGATCAATTTATAATCGAAGCGCTCAGGGTAAACTCCCAGCTAATGCATCAAAAATAAATTCTATGCCAGAAGGTCTCGTAGTTGAGTCCTTATTGGGAGACTAGTGACAAGTTAACGAGTCAAGTCATTGGCATGAGACTCGAGCATGAGGAAGTCTTGAAAAGAGTTTCCGACTTCATCACCCGACAAAATTTAGAGGATGGGAGGAAGGCCGATTTGCCTATACTGGAGGAGTCACACAAATAAATTTTATTTGCAGACCGGGATTCTTGAATTAGGAAGGCAGAAAAGGCAATGACGGTCACAATAGCAATGAATTGTGTATTGAAAACATCAACGAAAATCTACACAACGCAAACCTGGTGGCAGAGTCTGTACCAGGTTTTCTTCCGAATGTCACACAGCTCGAACAATAGTGGAGGCAGGGAACAGGAGAAAAAGAGGAAGAAATTAGGTAAATGACCATGTAAAATTGGGAAGCGTACTGGCAATATTTAGTTAAACCTTACAGCCAATGGATGACACTACGATGCCTAACCACTTCCACACAGAAGATGGTGCTAGCACTAACAGATGCCATGTTCACTAGGTAGTTGAAATCTGCAATCAACCAACTGACACAGCTCAAACCCCTGATAGACATCTGTGATCTTAAATATCAAACGCAAAGGAGTTAGTCACCATGAATTTAATTTCTATTTTTTTTTGCTTTTCACATTTTGAGGAAGGTCGTTTAAACCTCCTCAACTATTTTTGTAATAATCTATTATTAGGATTTATAGTTTAGTATTTAAAGCCATCTCATGCATTTAGAGAGGGGTCCATAAATTTTATTAGAAACAATCTTCAAAACATGCACTTCTGTCCCTTTGAGGAAGTTCGGGTGAAACGAATGGAACATTATTTATTTTATCTTATCTGGCATCTTCTACTGAAATTGCATTTTTGTACTCTTAGATGGTGTTGGATTGATTGGAAGTAGGTCGATATTGCTGAAACACATGAACAGAACTTATTACAAATGATACTTTTATCTCATGATTTTGTTTTGTTTATGTATTAAGCAGTAATTTTTCTTCAAATTGTTTATGTATGAAAGTTTAAAGCTTGGTTAGCATTATTGCACTTTTGTATGGTGATGACCTAAATTTTATGCTGGATATATGAATAATTTCTTATGTGATATATCTTTCACAATTGTTTCGGCTAACTATTTATCTGAAACAATTATTGTTAAAATGATTTCACTTCCTATTGTAGTTGAGTGATCTTTATTACCAATTGCTTTAGGACATTATTGTAAATCACATGTTTCAATTTTATTCCCGGGTATAGTCATAGCTAGATAGTGTTTAAATTACGATATATGCATGTGATTATTAGTTTAGATTAGATTACTTTTAGCTTAAGCATTCTGCCGAACTATCATATATCACCCCATCAGCACTATCATAATTTATATTGGGAAACTAGCCCCATTACCCTCAATGGGATCCACTACACCAAAAAAAAAAGGAGCTGCCAACCAAGGTCCAGACAGAGTGGTTTTCCCCCAATGTTGTAAGCAATGATTTTCGAGGCTTCAACACTCTCCAAGCCCCTAATCTCTTGCATAATTCCTAGGATTAATAACACGTATTTAAAGGGAATTAATGATTCCAAAATTGCGCAATCCAAACATAGGATCAATCTTTTATGCATGCATGATATTTACACTCCAGTAAATAATACCACTGATAGTACACTATCGCTGCACTCTAGTCTCAACAGGGTCTTTCTTTGAATTTACATGCATGAGTTTCTCATGAGGGAATCTTCAGTTAACTGGAGTAGTATTAGTGGATGCATTATGCACCAACTGACTGTTAGTCCTTTATTAGTTCCAAAAACAATTTAGAACTAATTTAGCTGAACTTAACTCAGTAAATAGAGTGATCTAATTTCCAACTCAATTTAAACTCATACTAGACCCTTAAAGCTTATGGAGAACATATACATGACTACAGAAAGTCTTCCAACTCAAAAATCCTAAGCTAATTAAGTTAATTAAAGTTAATTAACTATTTACAAGTTTCTATGAGAATAGAATTCGATTTTAATTCTCAGTTTAATTCACGAACAAATTAAACTGGAATTTCTTGTTGCCATTTCTCAACACAAGATATCCTTCCCAGAATGGTCTTCTGCTTGATATGCCTATGAAGCCAGAATATCTCACTTGCTTTTTGCACTTGCTGATGAAAACCTTTTATAAACCTATCTTCTTCCAGTGCAAGTAATTGTGGCATCCTTTCTTCTATTATATCAGAGTCTACCATGTTTGTGAAGGCTGCAATTCTTAAACTTGGCACAATATAATCCATAGGCATGATTGCTTCTTGTCCATATACCAACCTAAAAGGTGTATGTACTGTCAGTTTCTTTCATGTTGTCTTATATGCCCACAACACCCTTGGAATCCTTAAATCCTAGTCATTTATGTTCACATTGCACACTTTTCTGAGTGCATTCTCCATAATCTTATTGAATGCTTCTAGAGTTCCATTTTCCTAAGGATGATAAGGATTTATTTATTTATTTTATTTATATAATATTATATATATATATATATGTTATTTTTTATTTTATTATTATTTATTTATTTTTATTTTATTTTATTTTATTTTTGTTGTTGGTAAACTTGAAATTCCTCAGTTAATGCTTCAATGGTTTGATTCAAGAAATGTGACCCTTGATCACTCATCAATATCTTTGGCCACCCAAATCCTGACAAAATATACTCAAATATGAACTTCGCTATAGTTTCTACGCTGCAATCCTTCATAGGCTATGCTTCAACCCACCTAGTCAGATAATCAGTCACAGTGATTATATACCTCTCCAGTCTTTTTCCTTGGTCGATTGATCTATCCCACAAAATAAATAGCCCATTTGTGAAATGCTCGCAATGTTACTTGTGATACTAGTGGCATTTCATCTCTTCTTGAAGGTTTTCCCGTTCTTTGGTAGATATCACAAGCTTGATAGTATTCCTTTGCTTCATTGTGTATTGTAGGCTGCCATAGTCCCTCTATTAAAATTTTCTGTGCAATGGCTTTCCCTGCATAATTTCCACTAGCTGCATGTTTATGAGCTTTTGTCAAAATTATCTATCTTTCGTGCTCAGGAATATACCTGTGCAGTATTTCATCTGGTCCCAATTTATATGAATGCCCTGCTACTAGTGAAAAATCTGTTGCCTTAACTACCAACTCTTTCTTCTTTTTTGTAGTGTATTATGAAGGGTCCATTCATGTGGTTAATATCTAAATAATATCAGCAAAGTGCTCATCTACTACTCTGATAGAAAACAACTGCGCATCAAGAAGATTATCCTCTATATTTTTTGGTTCTTCTCCTGTTTCTATCCTTGACAAATCATCATGTCCAACATTTAGTCTTCCTGGTTTAACAATAACTTCAAAGTCATGCTCCTGAAATAATAATAGCCATCTACAAATTTTCCCTCCTAAATTAGGCTTATTGACCAAATACTTTAGTGTATAGTGATCTATGAACATCTTGAAATATGATCCCAACAAATAATTTCTAAACTTCTGTAATGTATATAACATAGCTAGACCTTCCCTTTCTGTAGTTGTATAGTTCTTCTTTGCTTTGGACAATTTCCTACTTGCAAATGCTATGGGGTGATCTATTTCTCCTGCACCAGGTTGTGGCAGTACTGCTATTAAAGCTATGCATGAAGCATCCACATGAACAAGAAATTCCTTATTCCATTATGGGAAAACCAAAACAGGCCCAGTTACCATCTTTTTCTTTTAGTGTGTCAAGGCTCTTTTGACACTCTTCATTCCATAGAAATGTTACATCTTTCTTCAGTAGTTTTTCCAGCGGCATAGTGACCTGCACATATCTTTTGATAAAATTTCTGTAATAACCTATAAGTCTCAATGTAGTGTGAAGCTGCCTCATGGTATTTGGTGGAGGTAAATTCACAATAATAGCAATCTTCACAGGATCCACCATCAATCCCTTATTGCAAACAATATGTCCTAACAATATGCCAAAAGGTACACATAATATACACTTTTTGATATTTAGAGAAATCTGATGCTGCCTGCATGTGTCGAGCATTATCCTTAAGCTCACAACATGTTTCTTCAATAACCGAAACACTGTCCAATAATCAAAATATACTTCTAAGAACTTGTGAATATACTCTTTGAAAGCTGCAACCACTACTCTTGAAAATATTGCATGGGCATTTTTCAACCTAAAAGACATCACTGTATACTGATATGAACCCTATTCTGTAGCGAAGGTGGACTTATGTCAATCCTATGGTGCAATTCTAATCTGATGGTATCCAAAAAATCCATCTGTAAATGAATAGGCTTCCTAACCTCCTACATTGTCCAATACTTCATCAATGAAAGGAGTAGGGAATGGATCATGTAGACATGCATAATTTAACTTCCTTAAATCAACACAAATCTTGATTTCACCTTGTGTTTTATTTTCTTGTAATACCATAGGAATTACCCACTCTGATTCTTCCACAGGTTCAATGATTCCAGCTGCTATCATTTTCTCAAGCTCTTCTTCACTTTTTATTTGTATTTTGGATTCAGTCTATAAGGCCTTTGCTTAACTAACTTCAAATGAGGCTTTAGAGGAATCCTCATAACCCCTAAATCTCCTACAATTCCGTTCATATTTGAAAACTTAGTGGGAAATAACTCTTGGTATTCATGCATAATATTTGTCATTTTTCTAACTGTTTCTTCATCCCAGTAATCTCCTATCATTGCAAACTTCAACTCATCTTCTGACCCTATATTCACCTTCTTTGTGTTTAATGGCTTTGTTATATTAGGCATTTCTATCTTAGGTCCATTCACTTCGCGATGGCCTTGAAACTCTATGATGTCAATATTGCGAGGGCCTTCATCTTCTTCAACAATGATGTTGTAGCATTCTAATACATTCTGTGGTAAAGTAAAATTCTAGGTGCAGACACAAACAATTCCTTTAGTCCGATAGCGGGTCTAGCCACAAACAAGACATTCTATGGAATATTTCCTTAGGTTATAACCAATTAAGAGGGCCTACCTCTTAGTATTCTTATCCCGTTTGGTGATGAACTTGCTTGCTCGCTCTAGCTATCTCCAGTTTCCTTCTTCAAACAGCTGAAACAAGTAAACAACCGCAAAATACAACCGTGGTAAAAGACAAATTGTAATTCAACCTACTTAACAAGTCAAGAAGCATTAAGCCATAAACATGTGAGATGACACATTATGTAGGAAATCAATTGATAGTTGCATATATATTAAATTAAGAAGAGACTACAACCGTTGTCTTGACGTTGTTGTTCACCTCCAACAAAACTAGGTTGCCACACACTTCCGTTAGCATTCCATGGTGGCCTCAACAATGATAGTTTTAAGGCTCTTCCCTTTAGTCTTCACACTAAACCAAATTCACACTTCTCCCTCACACACAACTAGAGAGCTACAATAATGAATAACTTGCTGATTACTCTAAACTTAATTAGCACTATCACACCAACATTAACACTAGCTTGTGCTTGGGAAAAAGGGAGGTTTATATAGCATGAATGGATGGGAGATGGTTCCTATTTTCATGGGTGAAGGTCTTATCTCTTGAGGTAGTTCCATCCTAATAGGGGAAAGGAGCCCAAACTAACATCCTCGACTCCATCTAGCCCAATCATTTACTAGACTTCGGTTACGAAGCTTCTAGAGCCAGAAGCTTTTGCTCCTTTATTTAAAAAACTTTCCAAAAGAGGATTGGCATGACTGAAACAAGGCTTGGTCACTCTGGTTGATGCTAGTGACAGTGTTAATCCCTACATATCGATGCGAGGAGGACACTTGCCATTAGGATTGGTCTTGTAAACTGGGAAAAATATAAGATTTTTGGGAAATGATGCAAAAGGGAATTGTTATGCTCATGAAGAGGGACACAATGGGAGTTTTTTCATGAAGGGAAAGCATGTAGGGTTCACTGTAGAGGTCCTCCAGGATCATAGAACGGGGAGTACAAGGACATTGACAAAATGCTGTGTAACACATTTTGTAGCTGTGTAGCCCAATAAGGCTGCCAAGTGAGTGGAATTTCATTTTGGAATTTTTTTTTTGTTTAACTATCTGAAGGGATGAATATATATATAGACAATCATCTTCAAATCTAAATATCAATATAAACCCATAAACTGTTTCTGCCCAGCTTGTAGTAGCAAGTAGAGGTTCTGTTTTCCAATACCAATTTTGAGGAGTTGTCTCCAATGTATGGATGAACCTATGCACCCATTCTTCTTGTGGAATCTCCTTCCATGCTGTCATGCAAAGATGGATGTGCTCTCTAGGATCACTTTGAACCTCATATTTATCTGTCAATTATGTGTCTACCTAAACAAACCTTACCCATATCACCCTTCAACATTCTTTCCAAGTTCTTATGTTCTTCTTATGTGTACCCCACCATCTAACATGAGTAGCTATTAGGGCTATATCCAAGGTTGATAATATTTAACATTCTAGTACCTATTCTTCATATTCTTTAATAAAAACATTTATATCATCGAAACCATCATAGTAAGGCAAATTACATACCTCAGAGGTTATACAACGAAGTGACTTAGTCAGTCTTGCACATTGCCTTGTAGACACTTCATGTAACCAATTTTTCGAGTTTTCTAATTCTTCTTCTGAATTTGAAGCACAGGAGCTGTCATGCTCTCAACTCAACTTTCAATCTGTAGTAGGGTTAATCCATTCTTCTTCTCTGGCTGTCACTTGATAAATGTTATCTATATAAGCTGTGCTATACTCCTCTTTGACTGGCTTAGTATACTTGGCTACTTTTAATGGATCGTAGGGAATTATCACTCTCATATTGTTGCTTTCAAATATCATTTTCCTCTTTTTCAAGTTGATTATAGCCATATGTTGACAGTTCTGGACCTGCCAATGTCAGGGGATCTCTCCGGTAAGAAGTTCCAACTAGACCTCACACCGTTTAGTGTAGGAGTCCCAGCAGTGGGTCATACGGTATCGCCTTGAACACAGTTGCACGTAGAGGCAAGTAAGATATCACTATTGGTATCAAGGGTGTGACATATGAAACAAGTTGAGGAAGGTGCATGAATGGTTCTAACACATGGAGGGTTATGTGAGTGCGCCCCTTGGAAACCTGTGAAAGCATGTGGCTAAGAAGGGAACACATGAGCAAAGATGCATAACAAATTGGAAAGAAAGTAATCTAACAATCCAAAGTGATGGTTAAACGAACAACACATTTCAGTAAGATTCATATATAATTATACAAAAAAAGTCCATACATGCATGCATAAGCAAACAAATACATATATGATTAGAGTAAACAAGTGAGCTGAAATACAATAACAAAATATGCATGAAATGTGCTGGTTCTATTATATTAAGTTCCAATCATACAGTACAACCATGACCAATCACTAGTCCTGATAGTGGAATGTTACAGTCACTGCTGCCTGCTCCTCCAAAGAGATGTACTAGCTCTGCACAATGGAGAAGCCAAGGCTCGTTACAATACTCTCCAAGCTTTCTCTAAGATACTCCTATCAAAAGCTTGGATGACCAAAAGCCTCTACAATGAGTTATGAGGTACTATAAATAGTAAAGGGTGGGGTGACCCTTGAAATTCCCCTTTGTGACTACTCATCTACCCTCATGACTCTTCAACTACTCAATGACTGTTACATTCAACTATCGACACTTGAACTTCCACTTGGCAAGATGTTACATACAATCTACACATGTACACATGTGAGACAAAATAGGCTTTAGCAAGCCATGCAAGACATCACTATGACTTGGACAACTTTGGGAAGACCAACTCTTCGACATTCTCACAATGGTTTATAATAGAGAACTGATGCCAAGCTCGGTAGTCCGTGATGGTGTCTGTGTACTCTATGGTGACATATTTCTCGAAATGAACTCTTGCCTCTGTTGCATTTGGGTACACTAATTTGACTCCTTTGTCCAACTCATCTAATAACATGCACATCATTATCGTGAGTGTAGTTGGACCAGTGACATACTAATGCATGGTGTCTACACTGATCACCAAGTCTGCGCTGGTAGCTCTGCGCATCAACTCGACAAAGTATGAGTCAAGCTCTAGTCTAACTTATGCTTTTGCCTTTGCCTCGGTGAGTGTCCCAATAGATGGGATCACATGTGCGCACACAACAACATCCATGCTTCTGAATACCTGTGCATGGGAAGATTGCAAACTAGTGATGAGATGCGAGAGTTATTAATAGTTCCAGATTTGACTCTGGATACGTGCCTTAAGCTCAAACACCCTAGGCTTCATCATCTTGGGCAAGTGTAATTGGGCTCCCTTGTATCTCATTGTCCATGTTTGCATGTGGTCAACAACAGTATGAAAGTTTGACAAGATATGTGCTCTCCTACCACATCGCTGTTGCCAACTGTTGAGATGGACAACTACCTTATGCACGGTACCAAATCTGGAATACAATGCCCACATGACAGTATCAAGGGACAATACTTAATCTAGTATCACCTTCTTCAACTCTGCTCGGGCAGATGCCATAACCAGTTCTCCTCCCTACTTGGTCGTCTGTAACTCCTTAGCCATTCACTCATTCTCTGCTATCAAGAATATAACACTCAAGCTAGTGGCTTAGACATATGCTCTGGTAGCATCGGCCAATGCTACTGGATGCTTGCACATGTCAGACTTGATCACTCATTCTTCAAACTATGCAAGAGATGTGTTGTCATATGGAGTAGACACTCTGCATGATTTCACAACTCTATGTTGCGACTTGTCGAATGATATGTTGTGCATCTCTCCTTCCGGATTGTCTCCAAGGATCTCAGTATCTCTTTGACGCTTGGGACTTGCTCTGCTTCTGGATTCGGTGAAGTTGGTGGGTTGACCTCTTGATGGTAAGGCATGAGGTCAATGTCTTTCTCTAACCCTTGCTGCTCCATATCCATATACATCTGCTCAAGTGCTTGTTCAATCTCTTGAGCAAAGTCATGCTCCTACGACTGCTCACCATGTTTGCTTTGTGCCAGCTGTTCGGATGAGTCTACTACCTATGCGAGTGAAGTTTCATCTGTCTATACATGTTGTGCCCCCTGCTGTACCTGTCGTTGCTATGCTTCCTTCTCCTATTTTCGCAACTCCTGTTCCTTCCGTAGTTGCTCCTTCAACTCATGAAACTTCTTCACTGTTTCCTCCATCCTCTATTTTTCTCTTTTCCTTTGCACGGTCCTCCTATCGCACTGTTGGCTCTTCGCCTCTATTTCCAAAGCTATTTTCCGCACAAGTGGGTCTGCTGTAAACTTGCAACTTTTTTCTATCTCCATACTATTGACAATATTTCGCTTGCCTTTGTCCCACGCCGGTATGTTTACCTCTACTATTGCTGATGTTGGTGCTCTCCTGGATGTTGCTTCACGTTGCTTCGCTAACCATTCTACAACGATGCCGACCAATTCATTGGGCTTGGAGAAGCTATGAGAATATCTCCATGGGTCTTCCTCTACCTAATGACATGCCCTGTGGATCCACAATAACTGTACTCTCATGTAATGATCCTTCACCAAACAATGCGGGTCATATGGATTGAAGCTTTGGGTGTCGAAAGGATATTTCTTGATCTCCTCTATTTCAGCATTCGCATGCTTGAGATTCTGTATCTCGTACAACCCGATCCACAACGGAAGAGTGGGCCAAGGTGCCTTCTTATTCTAGTGCAGCCTGGCTAACAATCTTGCTGAGATGTGGTATGCCACTTCTTGCATGATGAACTTGTCCATGGCAAACTTCAGCAAAACATGTGGAGGCTTCTCCGCGCTGTACATCCATATGAAGGTGTCGGATGGTGAGGCATCCCAATTCGCTATGTCAATCAGTGCCTCCATTGCTGCCTTTGACATGCAAGGTGGATCCTACTCAAATATCATCTTATACACTGGGGTGACAAAATGATCAGACAGTTGTGTGATAACTCCTCTGAAGCTACATTCGGAAAAAAAATTACAATAAGTATTGACAGAGGTTTCTGTTGATGTCCATGCCCAATTCATGCTTGGGAACTCCTGATGGGCATAGATTGCATCCAAGATGTAGGCAGACATGCAGATTTCTTCTTTCTGACCTTTGGGCGATTACCGAACTCCTTTTACCTGTTCCTTCAGCCTGTGAGCCAACATGTCAGACCAGCTGCATGCTTTGCCTTCATTGGCCAATTGGTCCAACATGATCGTCCAACTTTGTGGGAAGGTCTCGGTGCTCTCTTGGCCATACAAGTGACATGCAAAGATGACCAAGTATTGATACGCCTTTCACAGTATCTTCGTCTTGTAAATCTGGTTGAGTGTCATCCTAAATTTGGCTAGCTCCTTTACCCAGGTCTTCAAGACATCCCTGGAGTTATCATTGCTACTGGGTATGCTGAAAGGTGTCTCCATGGTGATCAATGGCTTCAGAAAGTGGTACATCTGCTGATAATCCTGTGCCCTAAAGGTAGCAATATCTGCCCCACTGACACTGCTCAATTTCATCATCTCGAGGTCAGTGTGCGAGACGATCCAATGTATCATGTCCACGCATGGGAATGTAAGATACTTGCATGCAATTTGGTACAAGCTGAACTTGTGAATGTTCACATAGACTTGGTAGTCTTCAAGATCTTCCACAAATGTGCATGAGAATGCATCATTGACCTCTTGCCATTTCAACTTGATGTCTTTGTCTACGATCATCTTGGTGTCTTCATAGATTGACAAAATCGTAGACACTCGCTCAACTACTGCTCCAGTTGTGCTTCCGTCGGTGTCCTTTAACCCTGCTCTCTTGGAAGCCATTGATCCTGAACTGCTGAGAGATGGATGAACACATGCTATCTGGAGACATGGCGACATGCATGGAAAGAAATATGTTAGTTAAAACAAAGAAAACTTGAGGGATGACATGCAACATAGCCGGGGAACTGTTGGAAAGGATTGTGCAATTTTCACTGGGAGGTTGGGAGACTGACTATAGGAACTATGCAAAAAGTAGTCTGAACTATTGGGAGGCTAGTTGACTATTGGATTTGTGTAGTGTGCAATCCAGACTGGCCTGCTGGGTGCTGAGATTGTGCAATGCGCAATTTCAGCTTGCAAGTGATGCAGGCATAGGGACTGCATTGCATAATTTTCTAGGCCAGCAGTCACTGCCTCTCAAAATTGTGCAAATAAATACTGGAGGGTAGTGATTGGCTAGAATTGCACATTTTTTGGGAGGAAGGCAAACCCTTCCCTCTCAGAATTGTGCAATGCTATCCGAGCAAGGAAGAATCTAAGCTAAGGTTGCATAGACCTGCCAATGGACAACTGAAAGAAAATAAAGATGTGAATACATGGCAATACTGAGCATAAGTAGGAGTGAATGATCATCCATGCAAATAGTAAATGCAAGATTCAGAAAATGAAAAACATGCATGTGTGTGAAACGAGTCGCAGAATCAACAAACATTTGTACAAAACAGTGTCATGCATGCAATAATAGTGAGATGCAAACAAAATTTGGAACATTGCTTGTACAAGCTAACATGCATGCAAATGACAACAAGCGTTCACAAAAATCAAGAAGATAACACTCACACAACCCAAAACACAAAAAGCGACAGAAATGATGCAAAATACAAGTTAAGCGGACTTACCCGGAAATAACTAAGTTGGATGTGCCGAAGACTCCTGTATGTGTTGTGGGATGTCAGAGCTCCAAGATCAATGTGAAGAATGAGATCTGAAGCATCAAATAAATAAGCTTGAGGCTCATGATGCGCATGCCACAAATCTAGGAAAAAGCGACACTTGGAGGAAGGTTTCTAAAATGATCTTTGCATGTAACCTCTAGCTGCTAAAAATAGCTTCTTAAAATCTGGGGATGCTTTTTTGCATGTTGTTTTTTTCTATTTTGGGAAAAAGCAACCCATGCATGTAGGTCAAGTTTCCTTGGTCCCGAGTGGAACCGGCCAACTTGAAGGCACATGAAACAACCTTCTTGACTGAGGGAAATTTTGTGCAATTTCTCGGAGGAAGAAAGTTGACTATTGCCCAGAATTGTGCAATTTATGGGCTGAGCTGCACTGTTGGGCCAGAGTGCGCAATTTTCCAGGGGAAGGCTATTTGAAAAGATTGCACAATTTCTGAGCCCAACAGACTGCTAGTCAGATTTGCGCAATTTCTAGAAGGAAGGCTGGTTCCCCTCCAGAATTGCACAATTTTATGAGGGAGCTGCTCAGCCAGCAATTGGCCCAAGTCTGGGATGGCAACCTGTAAGGGGAGTGAAGCAAAAAATCATGCATAGGCTGGAGAGCTCCTGAAAAACCAATGAAGCTCATGTACTTTACAGTGCAAGACATGTTATTGGGATGGTTGATAGGGAGGCTCCAAAAAAAAGCTAAGGCAAAATTTTGGAGGCTAGTTGTAGCCTCTACAACACTTGGCGACATAATTGTATAACTCCAACTCTCTAAATGGACCTTTTTTGTGAAAAAAAAGTCTAACACCTTTGGAAGTATTGTTCAATTCTCTATTCGTCTTGGTTTCCACACTTGCTTAATTGTAAAATGTAGCATCTGCCAAGTCCTTGGTCGGTTTACACACATTCCAAGCCAAGTCAACACAATTTTTTCGATTGGGGATGAGGGGTATATTGGTGCACAAGTAGTATGGTGTTCAGAGTTTTAGTTTCATCTTTGGTGTTGGTCTGCTGCCAGTAGACCTAGACAGTACCCCGACGGAGTCACATAGGAAGACAAGCATCACTCCGCTACCAA
>APFE031100764.1:0-15590 GCA_000404065.3 Pinus taeda
AGGGAGGGATATTGCTTGAATAGGTTGCATATTGCAAAGTTTGAATGCTTCATAAATTATATGCTTTACAATCAACAATACGTATGAATAGAACTTGAGACATTTAGATTCGACTTCAAAACTCTGAATCAACTGTCTGAATTATTCATCTTTATAATGGTATTAGGTCGTAGATAATTGAATTGATGACCAACAAAGATTTCATGCAGTTCTGTAATTCATGTCTTAAGCACAAAAGAATCTCGATCTAAAAGGAGTTGCAAACATTTCTGTAAAACACTTATCCGCAACTATGAAATAGGTCTAAAATATCCATATGTACTGACTCTAACCAAAGATGACGGAAGTGCTTCAAGGAGTTGTAAACAATTTTTGGGAAATGTTTAAATAGTCTGCAAGATAAAAAGGATTTCTTTCACCGATTCCTTCAATGATCACTGGTGTAAGCTCTGAATACAAGCAAATCCGAAAGTAACTTCAAAACTTTCACGTCTTAACAGTTCATCCTTACCACCTGATTGAAGCCCTAAGAGGATCAAAATAGCTCCACACTTCACAAGATAAACAATACGCTGAAATTCAAGGATTAGAGTGATATTCCACAGAGACGAGGGCTTATGCCACAAATCTGGAAGTGGCATCAACTATTCATACAATTTCTTTTAGAGTCAAACTGTTAGTGAACTGTGATAAGAACCTTAGAGATCAACAAACCTTCACGCTCAGTATTAAATCCCTAATGAGGCCCAAAATTATAACAAGTCTGTAATAATTTGGTCTTTAAAAGTTTTTCAAGCAAGGCCAAATGGATCCTTAACAATCCTTAACTGCTCCTTGTTCATCGATTCATGTTAATCACAGAGTTTTTTTTGGCATAATAATAATCCAAACTCATAAAATTCAGCAGAGACAACAATGTAATTTTTTTTTCAGCTGTTTCCCAAAGAAAACAAAGTTCTTGCTAATGACAGTTTCTCAAGATCTAACGTATCTATTGGACTGAGATCCTCTCAGTATTTCGACATAAGACACGGATAATTTCTATGGATTTATTGCTACTGTTAACATTTATTTCCCAATAATATTTCTGCTACAGCTCACAACATACAGCATACAAAGGAGAGCCAAAAAGATATAGGAAACTCCGCTACAGGTTATAAATACTGAGCTTATTTCGATAAATGAGAAAGAAAACGAACAGAAGATCCAACAGAGGTATCCACATCAAGCTACACAGTGATTTTAAACTGGATAATTTTTCTGCCAAATCTTAGTGTTTGATTTGGCAGCATCTCAAACAATATAAAAACTAGAAAACCTTTAATTTGAGAGCCTTTAAGTCGAAAGAAATGTGAGCAGACTGTCGGAAGGCCAGTGGCTAAGATGGACACAACTTCAAACTGATGTGTGGCCGTTACAGTGATATATCAAATTTTAAACAGTAATTGGAATCACAAAAATTTTGAGAGAAAATGACTTCCCAAATGCTTCAAAAGTTTGTGTAAATGGATCAAAGGTTCGGAAGGCCGCAAGAATTGCGGCTTCCTTAAAATAAGCCTTCCAAAATCTGCAAAACAATTTACAGTGAAAAAAGACAATCCTCAAGATATTTTTTTTTTGATTCTCAACAAAGAACTACAAAATATTTTCAGATTCTCAACAAAGACCTGCAAAATATTTTCAAATCCTATGCCTACGCTTTTGCTAATCTTCAGACCTGTGAGAAAAATAAAACACGCATATACAAGGGTAATATAACAAAGCTGAAAATACAATTGATTGAGTTCTGAAGTCTTTCAACTAAACCTAAAATCATCACAGGAAAAAAAAACCATTGGACGATTGGGTCTGAAACTATAAATTCATGCAATCTAAGGAGAAAACAAAATTTCAAACCCTGGATTCACTGTATCTAGAGAAGACTCTGATTTATTGTATCTACAGAAGACCCAAATTATGAAACCATGAGTTCATTCAAAACTATTGAAAATATGAAACGATGTATTCATTTAATCTAAAGAAGGCTCAGAATAGATAAATTAATCCCCTAAAGAGGTTAACGCTTTAACTATTAGAGTAAATTTGAACACATTCATACCGCTATGCATTGCTCTGGTTTATTTTTTTTGAATTTTTTTTTTTAATCTTTATATGTATCTGGTTATGATGAATAACCAACACGTAGCTAGTCAGGAGTCTGCCAGGAGCAGCTTTGGAAGAGTATAAAAAATGATAGCTGATGATAGATGCCACAGAGAGACGCACCACCATCTGTCTTGGTTTGATACACGCACCACCATCTGTCTTGCAAACCATTGGTCAACCCCGTGGCCCAAAACTGAAGTTTCTGGAGAATATAAAAAATGATTGCTGATGACAGATGCCACAGAGACGGATACTCGTCAATAAACACCTCCACCATCTGTCATGCAAAACATTTGTCGACGGATCAGATTGGTTGGCGGAGTACCGGAATGTGATAGCAGGTAGCCTCAACGGATAGTCTCGGTGGATGGTCTCCAACATCAATTCATATATCGTATAGTTGGATAAATAAATAAATACATAATTTTTATAATATATTATTCTAATATAAATTTATGCACTTTGTTGCAAGATAACATTTATTTTCAACATTTATTATTAACAACCATTTTGAAAGAGTTTTTTGAGGTTTTCGACATTATAAAAAAATCTATTTTATTTCTTTTTAATATATACCCTTTTAAAAATGTCGTGATATGGAGGGAATTGTGAGTGCGGCTCTGGCTGCAAGGAACTGCAAAAGAAGCAGAAATGTAAAGAAATGCAAATCAATGGACAGGAGTCTTCTTTTATTTCTGTGTAATGGTTTTACATATAGCAAGGCCAGGCTTCGGACCCTGCTGCTGTTGAATTGATGGGATACTTCAGGTCGTCTAAGAACTGAAGAAGCAGCAGAAATACTGGACATAGGATTGTCGGAAAGGCATCTTTAAATGTATATTCTAATTTTCTACTTTGAAATATCGAACATGTGATTTATTTCATGGAATAAAAAAGCACACATTTATAATATAAAAATTGTCCAAAAGTTGAACTATACTCCTATGAATTATCCTCTGATAAAAATATAAGCTAACTGGTTTTCCCTCTCCAAAATTTGTACACAATTCTAAACTTAACTCTACAGTGAAATATAGAAAAATGAGCATTCAGGTAAAAGTTTAAATCAATTACATGACAATAACTCAAATTCAGCAGAGGGCCAAATCAACACCAATACATCAATTGTGCTCAAGAAATGACATAATACAATTAGAGCGAAAGAGTTTTGCTTAACATCCTACATTACATGAACTCCTGTTTTTCAAGCTCTAGACGTTTGTATGGTGAGAAATTTTTGTTATGGGTGTTCCTGTAGGATTTAGATAATTATTTCAAAAAATGTTTATTGCAATTTCTGACTGTTTATGAAATCTATGCAAGAAATGACATAATACAAAGACAGCAAAAGAGTTTTGTTTAACATCATACATTACAAGAATTCCTGTTTTTCAAGGTGTAGACGTTTGAATGGTGAGAATTTTAGTTATGGGTGTTTGTCTACGATTTAGATAATTATTTCAGAAAATGTCTATTGCAATTTCTGACGATTTATAAAATCTATGCATTTCAATATTAAAAGCTAGACATGAAAGCGGTGTGAACCCACACTGTGAACTAAGAGACGCATGAGATTGAATCCTAAACAAATCCAACAATCAGGAATAAGAACCTACATTATAACACATTGATAAACATGCTGCCTAACCACTAAATAAATTGTACTGTGCCTAACAGAAGTCTATCTTTTACCAAACATGAGCTGGATACGAAGATGACCACCGTAATATTTCACTACAAAACAATAATAATAAAGTTTTACCGTACTTAGCGACCAGTTCAAACCACCTTGACCCAACGAAAAAAAAGAATACCAAAGAATTCAAACTCTTGTACCAGAGAGGCACTGTAGAAGCTCTGGAATATGAAAACTAATACAGTGGCTGTATGTGATATTTTCAATCTAAATTTTTATCTGGACACACACGAGGGACAAAGCAACATTGCACAACTACATCAATATGCTTTCACTATACTCCTGCAAAACCACTGTCAGTCACATGTATACATGGCAGCCATACTAAAGCTCTGTCCATATGCACTAGCTGTGTCTCAGACACTAAACTCGGCCATAGTCACCTCTGGTCCCTGCAATAAAACACTATCAACATTGCAAACCTCTGTCCATACTCTGCCTTCAATCTCTGCATTGCATTGCATTAGCATATAATTCATCATCTGCTACAGGTATTCAACTCAGCATATACAAAGCTCATTACAAAGCACTGTGAGCAAAATAATAAAACAGAGTTATCGTTGAAACCATATTGAAAGCTGCAAACATAGAAAATAATTTTTAAAAGGCTACAGCAAACAGAGTTATTATCCATGCCATCGGTTACACAACTGAATCACAGCCAATCCGGCTCGGATTTACTATTTAAAATACTTCCAGAACTGAGAAATAAACGTAGCTCATGGACACAACTTTTAACAAAGTTTTTTTTTTTTACTAAGAAACAGAGCTATAAACCCTGTTTTAGGATACTCTACCAAATAACAGTCAGCAATACAGCAACAGAGGCAGCTGGACTCGCTATTATGATTAGCACAAGGATTATGTGCTCATGGAGACAACTTTTAACAAAGTTGAGACTCCCTGTGTTAAAGTTACAATTGCAGCCTCCACAGGCACAATTTAGGCTCGGATCTACTGTTTAAGCTAATTTCAAAAATAACAAACAAAAATATCTCATGGACAAAACTTTTAACAAGCCTTTTGCAAGGATTTAAAATGGGTAGGCAAACATAACTAAATGAACACAAAAAATCTTTATTTTTTTGACTTAAACCATAAGACTACTAGAACAAAACCATAAGATTTTAAAGAAAGCATTTTCATCTTTGGCGAATGCCTATAAAGCCATCGTAATCAACCTGTACTTTAAAGCAAGTTAGGTTAAAATTTCCAACAAGTATATAATAATCAAAATTTCAACATAAAAATGCCCATAGGCCCTAGGTGTCCCGCTCTGATACCATGTGTAACAGCACAATTAGAACTAAAATTAATATCAAAAAATGAAAGCAATTCTTCAATGAAATTATACCTGTACCACGAGATTTGGGGACGACTCTCCTCCCAACCTTAGGCTCAATTGTGCAGGATGCTGCTACAACTGGCCACCCCCGAGCCCTCAATCAACGACTACTGCCAGTATTCCTAAGTCTCAACACTCTCCCAAGAGAATGAAGACAAAACCTCCGAATGATGGAACAAGACCCCTTTCCATCCTCCTCATCATTCCTTAAATAGAAAAAAACATTGGATGGGAAACCACATGCACACCTCCATGTGTCTGCATGCCACATGCCCACCCTCCATGTGTCGGCATGCTAAATTTTGATAATTTTATTTATTTTTATTTGTTATTTTTGGTTATTTATATTTTTTTATTACTTTTTATTTATTTATTATTTTATTATGATTTATTTATTATTCTTTATTTTAATTATTACTTATTATTTTGTATTATTATATTTTATTATTTATTAAGTGGTTTATTTACTATTATTCATTATTATTATTATTATTTATTTATTAATTATTATTTTTTGCATTATTTTTATTAGTTCTTATTATTTATTAATTATTATTAAGGGAGGGATGTTACATACTCTCCCACTTTAAGGAACTTCGTCCCGAAGTTAAGTTTTGTATTATTTTTATTAGTTCTTATTATTTATTATTTTATTTACTTCATGTTGCCAACACCCTCTGCTGAACTAGTATAACCAGCAGGCATCGAAAGTTCCCAACACCCCAGGAAATCTCAAGGAATCTCTGTCCTTTTTCCACTTTCGGCACCAGGCACAAGCCTAACCCAGTCTGTATCCTAGTCGAAGGCTGGCCCCAAGGCTCGCACCTGACTCAGACCTCATCTGCCCTAAGGCAGGCATCCGATCCGGTACTCAATGACCACGGGCATCTCGCAGCCTGGCCCACTCCCTCCACAACTACTAAGGCGCACAGCCGCAGGCATCGAAGTCCTTTACATCCCTTCCAGACTTCGGTATCCCAATCCAATAACAGGCACCTAGCCTGGAACGTCAGGCACCAAGCCTGGAACATCAGGCACCAAGCCTGGAATCATCAGGCACTCGGCCTTCTCAAGATGGTCCCATAGCTCTTCAGGAGCTATCCATCAAGAGCTATACACAAGACAAAGGAATCACTGGCATATGTAGTGTTGATTGAGTTTTGTCCCCAGCCCATATGGTGTTACTTATTCTCCCTCGTGCGTATGGGCTCGCACGAGATCATCAAATAAACCGGATGAGCAGATACATGTAATTTGAATGGCAATTGCAATGCAAAATTAAATTTACTAGAAGATCATATTGAGAGAGTTGTGTTTCTGCAATAATGGGCGAGAGAAATGCCAAGCAATTGCTATTGCTAAAGACAGTAATCAAACAAATAATTAGTGAATAATATGATCAACATTCACAGAATGTTATTTCTGTGTTTTTAAATCAGACTAAACCATAGATGCAGGTGAAAAATGATCACTAAAGGTAAGTGTTATTTACACTATGTTTGTAAAGTGAACAAGTATACCATATCAGATTATAGGATTTCATACTTTTCCAAATGAATTACTGAATCATAAAAGTATATCTTAATTATGTCATACCATATAATGAGATATTAATGTGAACAGAGAACCAAGGAAATGGATAGCTAATTAAAGAAAAACTGCAATGTGATGTGAGTCACTAGATGATCCAATCGATCCACTAATTTACCTTTCAAATGATCATTGAATGCAAGATAAGGAGTACTAATGATCTAGATTCTATCAATCACGGAGATGTGGTTCAATATCCACCAAAAGTCGAAGAAGTGCTTCGAGTCTCGTGACTAAAGAATCTTTTTCCTATTACAAGATTACCATAAATCCTATGGAAAGTAACACAAAAATGACATTTTCCTTTTAATCACATTCAGTTACTATTTTCATGTCATGTGTTAATCTATGACAATAAATTAATATGATAATGGTGAAGTAATGTTAATATGACATAAAATTTAAGCATAAAAATATTCCACACCATAAAGAAGAGACACTGCCACCTGACCCAAAACCGGATCAGATGACGGGGAAGGTTATTCCTCCCCAACACAAAAGAATAATCATTTTATTAATTATATGGTCTGCCTGCAAGCGCACCTGCGAAGGCAACACCATTGCAAATCCTTTAAATTTCAATACAATTAGGCGTAAAATTGCCTGCCTAAGATTTGTAAACTTGTCGAGAAATCTGTCCATACTGATCAACCTCATATGGTGATTTGAAACATTCAGACACCTGCAATCTTGCGATATACACTTACAAATTTACAGACTTGTTATATAGCTTCGCATGATCCGCCGCACCTCCGGTGTTCAAAATCTGAAAAACAAAGCGGTACTAGATCCGGAGAATTTAACAGACAATGAAATGAGTGTACCCCATTGATGTAAATGGATTATCAAATGCTGAGCGCAATAGCGGAATAAAATATAGATGTGGAGGTATGACTAACTGAAAAAGATTCATCTATCTGCAGAAAGATTCACCCATTGATTAATTGAATCCATGGAAAGCTACGCGCAATTCGAGATAGATGTGTTATCAACAGGATTTGTTCAAGACGAGGTGTTGGTTCATGAATACAGCGTAATTTACAAGCTACTTATCAGAATGACTGAATGAACCACCAATTTAAAACTTGAGTAGCCAAAAAAAAGCATGGATATGCTACGTTGAAGCTCATCTCAACCCAAATTTCTTTTTCCACCGCCTCATTGGGCTTTGCTCGAGCCATAACTCCAAATGATATACCGTCAAGACCTCATTGTCTGACATCAAGAAGCATCTTTATCCCAGTAAAACCAACTTCTTCAAAACCCACTATAAGAGAATCCATTAACACATTTGGACAGTGGAATTCCATCAGAAGAAAACTAAGTCATAGAATATATTCAAGAGACGATCTCAATTATAAGAATAGGAGGATAATCACAAGATAAAATTGCCATGAGATGAATGCTCTCCTCAATAATGCACTAACTTAGAATTCAGAAAATAGATACCCACTTAATACATGAACCATAAGTCCAATGATAACTCGAGCACTTATCCTTTAAAACAATTAGCCAATGATTAACAAGATTACTCAATGCCCTTAACTTTCCAAGACATGCCAAACACGACAAATGATTGCCAAGGTGCTCAAGATATCAATGATAATAGAAAATGCAACCAATGTTTCTTATTCAAGTAAGAAAATCCCAATGATCATTCAACTTAGGAGATGTCTAATATAATCTAGAAGACCTTCAAATCTCCTTAAGTGCCAATATAAAGTTATCTTTCAAGTAAGAAAATCCTAATGATCATTCAACTTAGGAGATGTCTAATGCAAATAGTGATTGCTCAGCAAGCATATAAATGCTCTTATACAGTTAGGAACCTTGAAGATAGATGCCAAAAAAAAGAGATATATTCGTTTAAATCAACAAGTCCCTCAGTTATTTGTCTTGTTTGTTTTTCCTTGGATTTATTTTCCATGCACTATTTGTGATTATTTTGTGTATTTATTTGATGAAAGAAGACCGATTACCTTTCTTTATCCATCATTTCATATTTTATTGAAAGCAAGTGCTAAGTTTTTGTAGGTCTCCAAAAGATTCAAAAGGTCAAAATCTAAACAAGTGATTTTCAAAATCAAAATTTGAAGACTTATGATCAAAGGTGTGATGTTCAAACATACAAGCCAAGAACGTGTGGCATCATGAGATGTAGAAGTACCAGTTCCTCGGAGCTTTCTACAAAGTGTTATATTTGTGAGCCAACATCACTAACAACCTTATAAAGACCAAGTAAAGACTAGTATCGAAGAGAAATCTTGCTCCATTGCCACATCCACCTTTCTACTGCTACAAATGAGGTCTTCTCACGAGATCCATTATTCATCATATTTATTTACCATAATCTGCCTATTTATATTTCCTCCTTCTGAATTTAACAATTTGTAACACTGCATAGTACCATAAAACTCCTATTTGTATGATTTATGAGAAGGTTTGTTAACGGTTTAATTCAAATTTCTCAAAAAAATCATCAATATACTAAGTTACCAAAAATGCTATTTATCTAAAAAAAATTGAGAGTAGATATTATTATTCCATCTCCAGGTGAAAGTGACTTTAGTTCAAGTCAAAAGCACACTTATAATTTAACTCATAATATGTGGCTCCAGCCTAAAAATCCAGTCTTTGATAAAAAGAAAACACAGCAAACCTAACATAAAATAAACCCACAGCAACCAATAGAACTAAAATCAAACAACCAGTGAAGCCCTTCATGTAGTCTATTGATTATACGACCAGTGAAAATTTCAAATTTAAATCTGAAGACCAATATACTTTTAGAAAATGGAAAACTTATGACATGGTCTTGTGATTCTCAATTTTCAATGCTTCACACTACACCTCAATCATGTACAAACGCTGGAAGGAAACTATTTTCTGCAAAGATGGCACACCTTGCCAAGGTGAACTGTAAAAACGAGCTTTGGGATTTGAATTTGGGGCAAACATGTCATTAGTACTAGTCTAAAATTTCAGAAACATTCGAAAGATATTATTTGTTCTGGAATACATATACCAGGTGTCAACCGTCTTGAAATGTGAATTAACTAATAAGGCAAATCGTACAACCACATTATCTCCATCAATGATGCATAAAAATAACTGCATCCCAACAGCATGAACGTTCACACCAAATTCATGTAGTGAATTAACTCGCAGGCTTTTAATTAAAAAGGGAATTCATACCTCATAAATTTATTTCGTTAGGATTTCTGTAGTACATGGTCATTTTATGTAGAAGGAGAGTGAAGAAAAAGTTCAAAGAAGTTAGTATATAGTTCAAATACAAGGTATTTTATGATTGTACTTCTAGGTTGCTTGGAACTAGCGTTGATGCCATCCATTTAAATATTTATGTTTCCTTTTTATGGGCTTCTCTTTTCCTTTTTCTTTGTCTTTAATGGTCATTAGCTTTCTCTTAAAATAATTGACTAGTAAAAATAATGGACATTATGTTCAATGCTGGAGATGAAAAAGAGGACATCCTTGAGCCAACGATTAAAGTTGGGTACTCAACAATAAAGATAAAGTGCTTAAGGAGGTCGATTTTCTTTTCAAGTGTCTTTTTCGAAATGCTCTCTGCTTAAAAGGCAGAAACAAAATGTTTTAATTTCGTTTTATTAACTACTTAGCAGGTTAGAATTATGCCAAGAAGATAAATCTGACATAATATATGATTTTTATGGGACAAGGATTATCGTTACCCTTCAAATTGTTATGATAACTGACCATAGACTACGTTGCAGAAATACAAAAACAGTAAAATTTACAGTAAGGCCTTCATAAATTTGATCAAAACACCACTGATACTTTTACAGATTTGAAGCACCTGGGTAACCGTATCTTTCTTCAAGTTCACCAAACAAATCAATTATGAGCCAACCAATATCAAAGAAACGCAATTTTTATTATTATACACTCATGGCGCAGTCAAAAGTTTAATGACAATTATCAGGATAATTTTCTGATTACCTCTAGTTATTCATACTTGTGAAAATTCCATCGAAAGCAAGGCATTAGAACTACGTAGCTTAGTTTAACAAGCATTTAAAAAAAAATCAGAAAATTTGTCCTGTGCTGAATATAGTATAATATCAAGAAAAGAATGTCCGAAAAACAGTAATGTTCCCTCCCCAATACAAAATACAGTTTATTGGAATAATCTTCTGAGCAATCCAAAACATTAAAACTTTCAAAGGAAATGATATAATCTGACACTAAATGACTGCATACTTGAACAGAGTCGTACAAGGTAATCAAAGTTCATATAGCGTAATGCAAAAACCAAGGCAGTGAAGCAGATAATTAGCTATCGCAGAGTAGATTACATCGCTCTAAAGAAGATGAAAAGGCTAATGCCAGAATGGAAGGCAACTTAGAAGCATATAAAAATTTGAATGAATAGGAAAGGAAATTCCAGACTGATGATGATGATGTTTACCATTCCCTAAGACCAACAACAACTATAGGACAAATAAGAGAATTCGGATTCAAAGTACGATAGCAACCAGCAACACCAACTTACAGAATCAGGCAGAGTAATCATTGATTTGTTAACCCTGAAAAGAAAAATTATACAGCATAAAAATGTCATTCGTCTCCATAATGCACCAAAGTGAATGTGAAAAATAAATCCTTATTATCTGCAATTATAGTGGAAAATATTGTATATTAGGACTTCTATGAAATCTATGTAACATCAATTTAAGAAACAATTTGACAGTAGGACTAGCTAATGAATGCAAATCTGTTTCTTCGACATCAGCAAGTGTGTTCTGGATATCATCCAGTCCATTGCATCTGTATACGTTGCTTGATACAAAAAAAATGTATAATCTAATCAAACTACAAATGATGAAGGTGGCTGGCACAGGTGTGGAATAAAAGATGAAACTCTAGCATCTTCCGATTTCCCCATAGATAAGCGTGTGGAATTTAACACCTTCCCATTAATAGTTTCACCTCAAATCACTATGCTAACAGGTCTCAGTGCAAGTCACATGACCTGCATTTATATTATAATTATTCCATTGAGTTACAGTCACTTCAACCAAAACTTCTGCTTACACCAACTCAATGTTTAGTATTAGGAAATGACATGTTTTCACTATTCAGTTAGGATGTTTATCATTAACAACAGATTCCTGTATTCACAAATAGGCATTAACTGCAGACCGAACAATGGAAAGGGTTGCAGATAGTTCACAATATCTATATGGCAAGAAATGAATCCTATAAACCATTTCCAATCAATCAGGACAGGTTTCCAGTTTCAAGAAAATTAACACTCATCATTTCTAATATTACACCTTTTTTATATCATTTACATTTCCATTTAAAAATTAAGGATAATTATAATCTAAGCCTAACCTGCTCCCACTAACAACAGCCTAATTGTACCAACCTTAGACAACATATAAACTAGCAAGACATCAAAAATTAAAACACGATGAAAACAAAAACAGCAAAAAGTGAGAACAAAAATAGCAAACAGCCATGAACAATAAGCATTGAGTGATTCCTTGATGCATTATTATGAGGGAAAATTTTCTCGAACGAGAGCACTTTTCTCAGAAAATTTCTTGCAAGAGATATTCAAGGAGTACTGAGATTATAACATTTGAATATTTTACTAGCAATGGTCCGTGGATTTCACTGTTCAGATGACAGTGAGCTGAAAAACATCTCCAGTCTATGATCTGCCAGTTTTCAAAGGAGTATGAGGAACAGGTTGATAAATATGAGTGCCTGTAGCAAGAAATTTACAAATTTATACGTGAATATTGGTTCTTGAAATCAACATTATGCCATCAGCAGGGCCAAGAATTGATCAATGGTTAAGTAGGGATGGTGATATTCCCCCAAATAAAGTTCAAATCCCCAAGAGACACATCTCACCCATTCTGAGAGCATAGTCACCATAGGCATTCAGATTCAGAATCAGATTTAATATGATTCAAAAAAAAATCACTGTAAACATCCAATTCAAAAGAAGATTACAAAAGCAAGAGAAGGTTATGGCACCCAACAAGGTCCAAGTTTAACCTATGAGTCACAAACATTCTTCACAGAAACTTGAGTGTAAACTCTGAAATTATAGTGAGGCCCAATTTCTGGACAAGACTTTTACAAAAGACACGTTTACTAATAAAGAAGGCATGATGAGGGAAAAGATTCAGATGGGAATTGTAAGAAAGAAAACATACCTATATTGAAAAAAAAAGATATACGTAAGTCTCAATAACAGAATAGCATTTTCGGTAGTTTAAACCTATGCTCAAAGTAAAATTGAGAATTTAAACATATGCAAGTATTGTTGAGGGTCTGGGCAAACCTGAGCTATGTCTGCAAGAACCGGATAACATAAGTACTTTTAAATACGTTTTCTAAAAAAGTGAAAAGTGCTCTGCTGAAAATACAATTGATTGAGTTCTGAAGTCTTTCAAAACCTAACGTATCTGACCAAACTTTAAGAAACTAAAGCAAAATTTAAAACCTCGCTTATTGAAAGCAACCGATCTTCAATAGCAGCCCTGAACAGTAAAATCCTGTAAATTCCAGAGAAAACAGGGGAAGTAGCACCTACAAGTGAACAAGATTTTCCCGACTCTGAAACAAAACATCTGAACATTGCAACCAGCCAAAAGAAATAACAAGAAAGGATATAATTGAATTAAATCCAAATAACTGCCTGGGTACTCATGCCTTGACCTCACAGACAATTCTTAAACGCGCTTATAAATGCCAGAATTACCAAAATTAATGATGTGTAAATTGCCAAGACACCTGCACCATGATTATGACAGTTTCCACGGTAAAGGAAATCAATCATGACGCATAATCGGCAATGATACTTGAATTAAGAAAGCAGAGGGACTAGAAAGTTATGTCGAATTGTTCTTGACCTCCAGACTCGACAAAACATCGATATTCATAAGCCTTACCCACATCCCACAAAACAAATTAAACTAAACTCAAACTATATGAAGAGAGGGAGATATTTCAGAAGGGTTAAAAGCAGACAGTGAGACAGAGTGGTCGTTAATAACTTAATACAAATTAAAATTACCCAAAGTTGCAAACATCTTTAATTCTTAGGGTTGGTTGTCATAAAAAATGCAAAAAGGAAGTTAACATGCTGGTATTTCATATATTTGTTGAATTTGAGAACTGTTATCAGAATACCGAGAGAATATGTTCATATAATTTATCAAACAGTTAGTGTGCAAACTAGATGTCAAATTTGTTAAGATCATGAGCCCAGATTTAGAGTGCGTGCCTTGTGCCAGAAGAAAACATTTGTCTCCAGGCATTCAAAAATGATTTACCAGCTATCAATTATGAATTCATAACCAGCTTACATGCCTTAGATCAATAATGTTGTGCAGACACAAAAAAAAATTGTTGGAGCATTTTGTCAAACATATAGTAAACAACCCTATGCACATCCCATCCTTATTGCATAGACGAGCATCTGTTTCCAAAATATCAGCTGCTGATCAGTTTTATTATGGGCAACTCTTTAAAATGTTTCAGCATTTGTTGGCAATAAAATAATGGATTCTTACAAGAGGCAAACCACTACTGGAAACATTTAACATTTGCTTCTTATGAGAAATATTTCAGAGTTTGAAGGAAATGTAATCAGACAAAAGGGGAACTTAACGAAGAACTTTTAAGTTAGAATCCATGGCCTTTACCATGTCCAGTATACGACTATGCATTTAAAAACATGAGAGCTTGAAGAAATATAACCAGATAAACTAAACATTGAGATCGAGTTCACATGACAGACCACAGTTCCATTACGTTGAACATTATAAATACTCTCATAGTAACAAGTTTCAAAGTACACAATCTAACCTAAGAAGAATTTAAATGTGGTTAAGCCTTTAAGGGTAATGGATCCTGAAGAATAATGTTTGCGCTTAGTATGTCTTTGTCAATGTAACACTTTTCAATTTTTCAATAGCAATTGCGTGACAAGTTAAAAACCGATAATAGAGAAATTTTGGTGAGCAAACATAAAATACTGCATCTTCACTATCTGTCAGAATGCAAACACTAAAAGCAAAAACGAAGTTAACCTAGATATATAAAAAAAAGTACATCATAATGTACAAATAAAGAAACGAATGCAAAATAGTGAAGTACTGTAGAAACTTAGAAAGTAAAGTCTGGGAATTTAATCATAGACAGAACTTAGAAAATTACCAGTTAAGTGCTTTTAATAATAGAAAAACTTAATATATAAACAAATTAATACATCTTGAATGAAAGTAGTAAATGTCAAGAAATAATCAAAAATTTCTACATAAATTGCCCAAAGGTCCTAGGTGACCTGCTCTGATACCATATGTAACAGCCCAAAAACAACATCTAATTAACTTATTAACAATAAATTTAAACAATGAAGAGTGCTTACCTGAGCTTACCTGTGCATGAAGTAGGCTTACCGCAACATGGTTTTGGGGATGACTCTCCTCCCAACCTTAGGCTCAATTGTGCAGGATTCTGCTACAACTGGCCACCCCGAGCCCTCAATCAACGACTACTGCCAGTATTCCTAAGTCTCAATACTCTTCCAAGAGAATGAAATGATGGAACCAGACCCCTTCCATCCTCCTTATCATTCCTTAAATAGAAAAAAAACATTGGATGGTAAACCACATGCACACCTCCATGTGTCTTCATTTCACATGCCCACCCTCCATGTGTCGTCATGCTAATTTTTGATAATTTTCTTATTTATTATTATCATTATTTGTTATTTTGGTTATTACTATTTTTATTTTTATTATATTA
>APFE031100774.1:4019-24994 GCA_000404065.3 Pinus taeda
AAGGGAATGTTAAAACTAATAGATTCATAAGATGAAGAGAGTAATATTGAAATGTAAATAATAGAAGAATAAATAAGCTTTTTATTTAATATAATGGAGGAAAATTTGATATTGGATAGAATAATAGAAATTTAACATTAACATTATAATTTTATCCATTCATACTACTTTTAATAAAGTTATTAATCATAAAATATTTAAATCTTAAAAAAAAACAAGTCATTGGCTTAAAAATAAGATAGTTGACTTTTAAATAAGAGGATAACAACTTCTATAAGTTAGACAACCTTACTAACTAAATCACATTTTATGTAGTGAACCTTCATATTATTAATTTTTTATTTGAAAGAAAACATAACTTAGGATTTTCATGACTATTCATTTGAGATTAGTTTATTTTTTCAATCTTGATGTCACAATGAAAGTAAGATATTAGATGATAAAGTATTATCTCTAAAAAAATCTTTTCATATTCACTCTTCAAATGAAAGTTGTTGTCATTAGAGTTGGAAGCAATTTTAGTTGTTTCACCTCTTCTTTCACATTAGCAAACTAGTCAATGGGTGAAGAGTTTTCTTGGATAAGGATGATAACATGGGGTGTATCATTATCATCATTTAAGCACTTAGGAGCAAGCTATGGAAATCATGGAATTCACTTTCGATGGAATAATATACATAAATATGTTTCAAAAGTGAGGTATTAGATCAAAGATTACCATGTCACTAGTTGGAATTGAACATTGATGTGGATGATCCCAATCACTTCTCCTAATCGCCCAAGATGAATCCAATTGAAAGATGGAATTTGTAATTATTTACATTATTAAAAGGGTTTTTAGCCAAGTAAATGCCTTCTAACTCTAAGATTTGATTTTTTCCCAACCCTATCGCCAAAATTATCTTTTATGCTTGCATTAAGTTTCTATGCCAACAACTTAATTGATATAGTTGAACTACGATAAATATATTCTTTAAATTTTACCAAAGAAATTACAAATATTCACTATATTTCATACTAAAAAGTAATGTATAAATATTGAAAACATTATAGATAATGATTATTGAAGGATATGCACTACTGAATTATGCCTCTCCCATTTTTGTGTTGTCTACTCATAACCATCTTTGATGCTTTTCATCTTGTCTTATGTCACGAATGAGTTCCATTTTGTTTTATTTTTTGTAATATGAGAACATTTGAATATAGAATTTCATGTGATAATTATACTCTCAAGCTACATAAAAATAAATAGAGTAAATGTAAACATATATTTTACGCAGGTTGTTCCACTAATGATGCAACTATAATTTCTATCTTCCACGTGACCATATTATAAAGGTACCATTGACAATATTTTCCAAAGTTTTGATTTGAAGGGGGAATATTATAATGTTATAGTTCCAATGTCTTCCATGAATGCATTTTCTAGAAAGGGAGAGCATGGGGAGCCCATAGACCGGTCACATATCTGTTCTTAAATTTCACCCAAAATATTGGAAATTTTGGATTTTTGACAAATTTATGTTAGTTTGGATGTTTCAGGATAAGTAATTTTTTGGATAACCTCCATGGCACCTCTAATAAGGCATATTGATGTAAAGTGACCCCACTAAATGCTATCTAAAATATCATTTTGATCAAGCCTTAAATCTTTAATATCATTATCTAAGGTAGAGTTAACGAATGAGTTTGTGTTTCCAACCATAGGTTTAAGATTCTAGACAAGGTGTTTGACAAGGTGGCATACTGGACAACCAATCATATTTGTGATGGGTCTTAAGGGTATACATTCTTTATGAATCTTAGGGGAACCATAGATCCTCAAGGCCTTGGGGTTGCTTTATATCATTTTCTTGTTGTCACATTTATTTATAGGTCTAATGGAGTTGCAAACCTCCTTAGCGATTTCCTTCAAGGGATTCTTACTTAAATTTTTGTAGCCTCCATTATTATTGAAATGATATAACATTTTATCATGATATTTATTTCTATTCATGATAGTAACTCCTCCCTTTTCTTAGATTTAACATTTCCCATGCTTAAATATTAGTTTATTTCTCTCTGAACTCTACATCTAGGGTTTATGTGTTCCTCCACAATTCAGATCATGGCAGAGGTTGGAGGAGGCCCCCCTCCTTTCGGGATATTGTCACAGGAAAGAATAAGGAACTTGAAATCTCATTATTTACCAGGCTTACTACCTACAACGCAAGAGAGGAAAAGAAAACAAATGGAAAAGATGCAAAAGGGAAGTCTGCAAATGGAAGCATCCTAAAAGAAGCTTCGAGTTCACAAGAAAGAATGAAAGAAGAACCTGAAAACTCCCATTCAAACAAGCCCCAAATAACCAAGTCAAAAACCAGCAACAACTACAACCCCCAACGAAAAAAAGATCTTGGTGTTGGTTTTTAAGGATCCAGATGTGGCAGCCTATGGAGACTACGTGCAGGAGCATGTAGTCATCTGTAAATTCATGGGAATCTGGCCCGCTATAAAATCTTTGAACTAGTGGATTCAGAGAAAATGGAAACGTAAAGGATAGATTGGGCTACAACTGGGATCGAAGGAATTCTTCACAGTCATTTTTGACCTCCACGAAGATAAAGATCATATATTAGAAGGAGGCCTATACTTCTTCAACTCAGTTGGGCTCTACATGTGATACTGGAAGGAAAATTTCACCCCCAAAAAGTAAGACTTCACTAAAGTCACGGTTTGGGTTAGGCTCTACTTGCTCCCAACATACTATTGGTCACCATCGGTGCTAAAGGGAAATAGGGTTGAGCTAGGGGAATACATAAAAATGTCAGAGGGAACCAAAGATGATTACTATGTGTCCTATGCATGAATATGTATTTACATGGATGTATCAGGTGCCCTACTAGAGGCAATCAAGTTAGTCTTCAGAGATGAGGCATGGCTCCAAAATATTGACTATGAGCATATACCATTTAGATGCATAAAGTGTCATGAACATAGGCACCTATTTAGAGAATTCCCCCAAAAATAGGCTCAACAAAGCAACACTCAAGCCCAAAAGAAATCAAATGAACAAGGTTTCACCAAAGTGGGACTTAAAATAGGCACAACAAGAAGACTCAAGGGAAACAAGGTCAATATCAAGTAGCCAAAAAAACAAGTATGACACCCTATAGGAAGAACAAGAAGAACCAATCGCAGATAGTAAGAATGAGGAAGAAAATAAAAGGAGGATCCAAAACTCAGCAAATCAGACACAACTAAAGGATCATTCCGATCATTTTCAAGCAGAGGAAGACCACATACAAGAAAACGCTGATATGGAACCAGCAATGACAAAAAATTCCCTTGGAGACAACACAACAGAGGAAGAACTTGGAGTTAATCTCAACTCCATAGCAGAAGGATTGAAAACAAAGGGCTTGGCAATTTTACCAATAGAGCACATACAGATAATAGAAGGAACATACCTTTCAAAATAATAACTAAAACAAGGCATGTTCAAAAAATTCCCATATGACGAGACACATAAAGGAATACTGACAAACATGACAGTTGGGAAGCACAACCCCAAAGGACCGAGCATAAAACATGGAAGGAAAACAATAGGTCAACTCCTTCAAGAACTTGGAGTAAGACTTATTAATAAGGGTAAGGTAAAATCTCTCACTCTAACCCCACATCTTTATCAATGAATTGTATCTCATGGAATATAAGAGGCCTAAATGGTCCAAGAAGAAAAATAATCTTAAAACAAGGACTCATTACAGATAAACATGACATTTTTCTCATTTAAGATATTAAGATTTCAATGGAAAACCTCAACATTATTCATAATAATTACTTCAAAGAATATAGCTACATTGCCAATTCAGCAATTGGCACTAAAGGCGAGCATTTGATGCTACGGAAAAGCTCACTTTGTGAGTTATCCTCATCTGTAGCGACAACTAGCTCCATCATTATAGTTAGAAATATTATTAGTTATAATGATAGCATATGTGTAACAAACACATAGGATCCGTACAAGGTAGCTGAGAGAATCCATATGCTAGAAAAAATCAAAATTATCCTTGAGACCATACCTCTACCCTACAAAATCATTGCAAGGGATTTTAATATCATCCTGAATCTTGATGAAAGAAAAGGTGGATTCGCAATTTGGACAAAGAATCAGAAGTCTTTCAAGCAACCATTGACGAGCTAAGTTGGATTGATATCCCAAAGACAAATGGAACCTTTACCTAGAACAATAGAAGGGGTGGAGTGAGATACATTTCATCTATAATTGACCATTTTCTACTCTTAGAAGCCATCTACATGACCTCCTAGGAATGTGAAGCTCATATCCTCCCCCAAATGGGTTCATATCACTAGCTTATATCACTGAAAGTGCACATCTCCTCTAGCCCCAAAAATGGGCCCTTCCATTTTGAATCGCTCTGGCTTGAGTACCCAGACTTCATTGAAAACATGAAGGAATGCTAGAAAGGTCTAACACCCAATAAAGTACCAAAATGTACCAATTCTAGTAAAAATTAAATTTCATAAAAAATAAAATCAAGTTCTGGAATAAAGAGGTCTTTGGTAACATCTTTAAAGACAAAAAAGGTTTGGAACATAATATGGAAAATCTCCAAAAAATAATCATCGGCAATGGCATCACTAACCAAATGAAGTGGGAAGAAATAAGACTCCATAAGAGATGGGAAGAAAGAGTCTTACAGGAGGATAAAATTTAGAAACAAAAGTCTTGAATCATATGGCTTAAGTGTGGCGAACGTAACTATTCCTTATTCCATTGCTCTATCATTCAATATAGGAGACACAAAAAAATCCTTGGCCTTAAATCCAAAGAAGGAAGCACGATACATAGCCATGAGGATATAGTGAGTGAACTAAATGAGTACTTCAACAATCTCTTAGAGGAGCCGAGGGTAGACAAAACTAGAGAAATCAAGGAAATCACTCACAACATCCCTGTAATCCTCAATCAAGACCATAACAAATGCTTCTAAGGGGACTAACAATGCAAGAAGTAGAGGAGGTCATAATGTCCATGCCCCATGGGAAATCCCATAGACATGTTGCTTTCACTATTGATTTCTATAAAGCCTATTGGCCTTTCAGCCTATTGACTCCAAAATTAAGTTTTGAAAGCCCTCAATACCACCTTTCTTACTCTCATTCCTAAAGAAAAAGGTGTTGATTATTTGGATCAGCTCCGTCCTATTGCCCTCTATAGTGTGATATACAAAATCATCTTAAAGGTCCTAGCTAACATAGTCAAGTATGTCCTTCCCCTCCTTACATCCTCAAACCAATCAAGCTATGTGGAGGGAAGGAAAATAATGGACAACATTATTCTATCTCATGAACTGATTCACTCACTTAAATTTCAAAAGAAGCCTTACATGATGATACAACTCAACATGTTGAAGGAATTTTACAAAATAAGTTGAGATTACATGAAGAAAGTCTGAAAGGCTTTTGGATTCAATGAAGACTATATTAATTGGATTATGGCCATGGTTTCTAGAGCCTTTTTCTCCATTCTTCTCAATGGTTCCCCATCCAAGCCTTTTTTCCCCTCCAGAGGCATAAGACAGGGAGACACCCTATCTCCCTTCCTCTTTGTCATCATGGCTGAAGGCCTAAGCAGATCCCTAAGGGTTGCCAATATTAACAACTCCCTCATTAGCCTCAAGCTTCATGATAATGCCCCCTCCTCAACCCATCAATAATTTGTTAGGTCCCTATACTACTAGTGTAACCCCTTATTGATATTAGTACAACCCCCTTATTATATTGTTGTGCCCATGTAGTCCCCATATTGTTATTATTGTGACCCAAGAAGCCCACTATTGTTATTATTGTGCCCTTACATTATTATTGTTATGTCGGCTCTGATTATATTATGACCCCTTAGACTCCTATATATAGAAAGGAGGTCTTGTCATTTGTATCATCCAAGAATTTTTCATTTGTGTAATGTAAAGGAAGTTTCCCCCTCGAAGAGGCTTATTTCTAAGGTGTTGATCTATCTTTTCTATCTTTTTGTGATCTGGTTTCATAACACAATTTATAGATGATACCTTGTTACTAGGCATCCCCACAGGCAAGGAAGTCCTCTCTTTTAAAGAAATTCTCAAATTTTTTTTATACACCTCGGGAACTTCCATCAACCTCAAAAAATATAAATTATTCTTCTTTGATATTCCCATTTCCATTAAGAGAAATATCACTAGAAGTTTGGGCTTCCAAATATTTTCTCTCCCCTCTAGATATCTAGGAGTCCCTCTGACCGAAAAATCTTTAAAAAAATCCAACTAGGAGGACCTTCTCAACAAACTTAACAAAATACTTTCCAATTGGAATTTTCACTCCCTTAATTTGGCAGGAAGATTGTTCCTCATCAAATCAGTGATGCATGCTATGCCTTTGTGTATGTTTTCTACTATAGCTACCCCCAAATCAATCACCAATTCCATTAGATGCATCCAAGGGAAATTGTTATGGAGGGGCTTAGATACTAAGATAAGATGGGCTCTTGTATCCTGGGGAAGGTCTGGAAACCAAAAAATGCTGGAGAGTTGGGTTTAAGGGATCCAGATATTCTTGGAAAATCCCTAGGGGCTAAGACCTGGTGGCATTGGCTAGAAAACCCACAAACACCTTGGTGCCTCATCTAGAGGGAAAAATATGTACCAACTCACTCAAATGATGATCTCATAAGGCTTACAGATGACATCAAAGGTTCATCGATTTGGCAACAAGCATGGGAGAATAAGGCTATCATTCAAAATCACAGCTTATCAGAGATTGGTAATGGAGAAAAATCCTTTTTTTGGGAAAATTCCTAGAAGCAACTACCCAACCTAAACAAGGAATAGTTCACCGATCTTCAAACTGCTATGAAAAACAAAGTAAAGAACATGTTGTCTCATTACTGGAAGCCCAATAATGGATTGGAAAAATGGTGAGAATGGTTGGAAGACAAATATTTGGAACCTCTTCCCATTGGATTTGATTGGAAAACTTTCCCCAATACCATTCAAGAAATACAAAACCAATTCAACAGAGGTGAAGATAAGATCAAATGGGGTAAAAACTCAGAAGGGAATTTGAATCTCAAAGAAGCCTATGGCTATATGGAAAATCATGATCAACTATAGCCTCAACAAAAATGGAAAACTCTGTGGAGCAGAAAATGATGGCCTAAAATCACCCTTTTTCTTTTGTTAGCCATGTAGAGGAAGATTCTAACATGGGACAATTTATGTAGAAGAGGATTCAATGGACCCTGAAGATGCCCTCTATATGAAGAGAGTGAAGAAACAATAAACCATATCATGAATGATTGTGATTACACTAATATACTTTGTGAGTGGGCTGAGGTGGTATTCAGATCCTCTAACAGGGATAAGGATTCCATACTCAATACTCTTGATAACTGGATAAATTCATTTTCCTCACACCTAATGGTTGAAAGGGTCTAGAACATTATCCGAAGTACTATATGCTGGGAAATATGGAAAGAGTGAAAAGCACAATTTTTCATAGAAGAAAAAATACCAGAAGAGAATATGCTTGCCTTAATTAAACAGATTATCAGAGAATCTATAGCCATCTCTAAATTACTAATCTTCAATGAACCCCTTTGTCCTGCTGATCTAAGGATCTTATAACTCCTCTAGTAACACCCTCCCCCTTAAAATAATTTAACTCCACTGATGGAATATCGGGAAACTCCCTATAATTTTTACCCTTCATTTAAACACATCCTCAAATTGAATTATGATGGAGCTCCTAAAGGAAATCTTGGAGTTGCAAGTTTTGGTAGAGTCTTCAAAAACTCAAAAGGAGAGATAATATGGTTATACATGGGTAGCGGGGGCATAGATACCAACAATGCGACTTAACTCCAAGCTCTGGAACATGGTCTAGAAATTACCAAAGTATAGGGATTTTGGCTACTCATCAAGGAAGGAGATTCAACTATCACCACCTAAGCCCATCAGATGCTTCCATAAGGCATGGTTGTCACCAAGGTCACGTACAACTAGAAGATCAACAAAAAATTGCATCGCATTAGGTGACATGTCAGAGAGTTGAGTGGGCTCCACTTCTAGGTTGTCATATGGAAGAGTAAAAACCTGGATAACAAGTTGGAAAATGAAGGTACAACTGGTAGCACAAGAATTAACTCCCTTTCATGGAGGAACCTGGAGGATGGACCTCTCTGCTGAGATTGTGCGGCATTAAATAACATTAATAAAGGATTACACATTACTCTCAATAATGAGAATGCCTGTCAACCTTTACAGAAGGAATGATACAATACCTACATCCCATCATAACGAATCCTCAAGCAAAAGTCGTTTCAATTCTTCGCATGAGGTATGAAATTACGAGATCGCAATGACATTCCAGAACCTTCGCCAACCAATCCCTCAACTAATACCATTTCTTTCTCTCTCATGAATGTGTTGAACCTCATATTGGCTGCAATTAATGGCTCTTTCATGCCTACCCTTTTCCCTCCCACCTCGACCATCCACTCCTCCTATGAATACCCTAACCCGCTCGCTCTTCCCCACTACTATTTTCTCCCTCGGGCCTTCACTTTCATCACCTTTGCCTTGGTTTTACCTCTTGATTCCCCTCCCTTACATATCATGGTCTCCCATTCTAGCTTAGCCCCTATCCCCTGTTGTGGTTGTGACCTCAACAATACAAGGTGCAACAACCCTAGTATGCAACCTCGTAGAAGATTTGAGGCATAAGTGAGAATAGAAGCCCTCAATTAGGCTATCTCTATTAACCTTGAAACTCAAGAACACATTCATAGTCTAGATCTCCAAGCACACGACATAAGAAGTTCAGTGACCACATAAGTGATAGATGCTCAAATCGAATGGATGTCAGACCTAGGCCTCACCCATGCTAGAGATATTTTTTATAGTCGCACTATTGAGCTCTCATGGCAGCTCAAGGCCATTCTCGAAATCACATTACAAGAACAGTCTAAAAATACTAAAGTCCTGGAGGCAAAGTTAGACATGATGAATAATAAATTCATTATCTATGTGGAATCAATCAACCATCGACTCTTCATCATGAAGTACTCACCACATTACACTCTTCTCAAGCATCGTATCACTACCATGCAGTCCAATGGGGGTGCCTCTCCAAGCATCAAGAAAGAGACAGCAGGCACCTCCATTAGTCACTAGGCCGTGACAGACGCCCCTGTTGGTAGTTCTCCTGAGAAGCTCATCAAGTTGGAAGATTGTACATCAGACTACATTTCTTAATGAAATGGTTTATGATGCTTTCTACGTGTTTTTGGCACTTTCCTAATATCTATGGCATTCTGGATAGTAATGCTACTCTTTGTGATTCAATTCCCCCAGTTACTCACAGCTCTCGCCCTCTCGGGTTATTGGGAAATTTTGGTAACCTTTTTAGAATTGGCAAGCAGAATCTCCATCTCTCCTTTCATCCTAGAAGTAGGGGCCTTTTTAGTAACTATTGTAAAATTAAATTTGGAACTGTTGTAAGAAGAGATTTTTTTGTAACTATAATAAAAAGAAAGTCTGGAACTAGTGTAAGAGCATCTACCTCGAGTCACCCCACTCTGATTATAAATAACATCTTTTGAATTAATAGATACTTTCTTGCTTACAAAAAAAACTCCTCCCTTTTCTCCTTTCAGAACCATAATGTTAGGGTTGTTGCTTAAGGCATTTAGTTCTTGGTATTATTGTTAACTAATGTTGCTTTTAGGGGCTTTAGCTTTCTTAAGAATAGTTGAGTAGACTTGGCTGATTTATTCTTTATTGTTATCAACTATATATTTAATACCATATTCGATAATACATAAGATGTAATATCTACATATCATCGTTAATTTTATTTTAGGGTTTTCTTTTGTTTTTAGCTTTTACTAGGCACCCTTACTCTCATTCTACCTTTTGTTTTTCCTTAAATGTTTATATATTATTTCCTAGTAGATCAAATTCTCCCATCATTCTTATATTCATGCTGATGATGAACCATGTATGTTGGCTTGAAAGATAGAAAAATAAAAAACCCCTTGCGATGTGAGCATAAACAATTCAAGAAGGCTTCAATCTTTTTATCTAATTATCAATAATTATTAGGCATATGATATGGATCTAACCTTCAAAGAATATTCTCATTAGTATACACAAAAAAAAAAAGCAAATATATAATTTCAAAGTAATTAGTAACTTGAGATGTACGATGAAGTAAATGTTTTGATGTTTATTAAGGATTGATGTCTATGTTCATTTACTAATAAGTTAATTTATATAGATGTGCATTAAATAAAATTATAATTTAGTTTATATTATGAATTTTCAATTTCAACAATTTGAGATGTATGATGAAGTGCTTTTATGCTTACTATGGGTTTATGTTTGGTTTCATTTACCATTTATTTAATTTATATCAATGTGCATTAATAGTGCAACTATATAAATTAAATTTTTGGTAAATGACAATATAAATCAATCAATCGTAAGCATCAAAGAACTTACTTCAGAAAACATTTAACATTGTTAAAATTAGAAAAATCATAAAACTCACTAAATTATGACTTTTTTGTAAATTATTATTACTAATATTATTATTATTTTGTAATTCAGATTCAAGAGTGAATATTTACAAATACATTACTTAAAATTCTAATGGTCTCACCTCGGTTGGGTTTATTAACCATTGCCATAAGCTCAAAATAAAGACTCCAAAAAATATAAAGGCTAGCATACCATAACCTTAAAGGCAAGAGATGCCAAAAAACTGACAAAATGAGTAAAACACCAAAGAACATACTTAGCCATTAGATTTGATTGAAGCTAGGTGGTCCTATCCCATCCTAGGTAGGGGAGGAGGGTGAAATGAGTAGTTGACGTGTTGCTCCGGATGAGCCAGCCAAACCTCCACCTCCTCCAACTTGTTTAGCATGTGTATATGCCTGTTCCAAAGCATCACCAGTCTCTCTCTAAGTGGACACTGGAAATATTGAATTTGTGTTAGGGCTGCTATTACCGCTTCATGTTCCTTTGCTCGAACATTCTTGTGGGCTTCCAATGAAATTTTCACTAACTACCTTAGTGAACATATGGTGGTACAAGATGAATTTTTCCTCTTACATTGAGTAGCATGGAATCCATGATGCGGCCCCAGAAAGCCCTCCTGTGCACCTATGCATAGCCCCAACTCTACCTTTTTCCAGTAATGAAACTGATGTCAGAGTTCCTCTACTAGTCCCCCTCCTACCTCTTTCCAACTAGGAGATTTTACATGGTGCCATGCACCCTCAAATCCATGACACCCACTTGATTCCTTTGGTGCTTATGCTCCTATCTTTATCCTCCTCTGCCTCCTTATCACCCACCAAGTCCTTAATAGTGACACACTGCTACAACCATATTATAGACTTACCCTCACCTTGAATTCCCTACATTGTCGAGTCCCTCTCATGCGTAATTTGAGCCACCTAGCACTTGTTCGATCTCTACTATATACACCAACCCTAGCTGAGTCTGTCATAAATGGCGACCTGCCCAAGATCACACACCTCTATCTCCATAGACTAGGTAACTACTAAGGGCCATAGGGCAAAAGAAATGATAAGTAATTGGGGTAAAGGCATCCTCAATTGCACTCTAAAACTCATCTTAACTCCACCACCACATCTAAGAATGATCCTTGTGATAAAAATTGCAATAGAGCATACTTTTTTTAGATATCCTAAGGAAAGGCGTCAGTTAATTGGGATTCAAATGCTCACTCGGTCAAGAGGATGGTACAATAAGAGCATAAGTAAATATAAGAGAAAAGCCCCAAAGGCTCCCTATTGTAGTCGAATTCCAACCCTATTACAACCCAAGTAATGGTAGGTTGCCCTATCCCACCACCAATATCCATCGATGAGGCTCCATTCTGAACCGTACACCCCCAACTACCACTGCCAAAATATGATTGCAATTCCCATCAAGCTCCATAAAACATCGTCCTCCACCCACCTTTGAAAAATGCACTCGAGCATGGATGGTAGGATTCACATCGGCTTGCCATGACATACCATGTCATGTAGCCCATTTCCATGTCATTCACATGTAGAACCTGGGACGTGGCAAGAATCGACCCCCGAAGTCCTGGGGTTATCCACCCCATCAGGTTAAATAATTATTATATTATTATTATTATTATTATTATTATTATTATTATTATAAAAATAATCACTGTATAAGTTAATATATATATATATATATATATATATATATATATATATATATATATATATATATATATAGATATATATATATATATATATATATAATATATATATATATATATATATAAATAACATAGAAGAATATTTTTATCTATTGGGATTACACCCACTTTATGATGGAGATTCTTAATTTTTAAATATGCTTTCAGTATCATGGGTCAATTGCATTGTAAATAAATATGACATTGCCAAAAAACCATAACTTATTTCATATGACATTTATTTTAATGGATCAATTTAATTAAAAGGGAAAAAAGGTACAACTACTTTGGAGATAGACATTAACCTTTAAGTTACATCTCCTTCTAATAACATTCCAAAATATTCCATGAAGGTTAAATCCATATCATTATGCCAATAGGCATGTCAATTTTGGAAAAGGGCTATATTGGAAAAGGGATTCAAAATGGTATGGATTTAATCTCCACTAAGTATTCTAGAATATTCTTAGAGGTATACATAAATCAAAGGCGGATATATATCTCTAAAGAAATTATGCCCTTTTCTCTTTTTAATTAAATTTATTAATTAAAATATTTATCATATGAAATAGTTTCATATGAAGTGAGTTATGGTTTTCATCCATTTGGTATTGATAAGTCATGGTCATGAACCATGGTATTATAACAATGTCTATTTATAGACTAAGCATATTCGCGGTAAAGTGGCAGTAAATCTCAATTTTAAAGAATCTTAGTTCTTCTTATTTTATTAATTTTAGCAATGTGAAATGTATTATGGACAAAGTCATAAATCTTAAAATATATTCAAAATGATAAAAAAATGATAAAAAAATGTAATTTCATTAATAATTTGCATGATGTTTTAATGGGTAAATGGTATTGTCAAAATAATGGAGGTGTGAATATATATGAAGAAGAAAGTAACACTTAAATATACGTTCTTTTTTAATTACCAAACTCAAGGAGAATTCTATCAAATTTATTTAGGGGTGGTTGGAAGAAGTGATTTTTATCTTCTTTACCCAAATTAATTTCTTGTAAATAAAAAAAATATAGACTTTAAATTGAACATTGAAAATATTGTCCCTATATTTGTTTTATTTAATATAATATCCAAAATATTTTATTGTGTTTAATTTTAAAAATTAAACATTAACATTACTCATATTATCCACTCATAGTGCCCGTATTTAATTTTAAAAATTAAACATTAACATTACTAATATTATCCACTCATAGTGCCCGTAACCCACTGATAGTAAAATATTTAATTCTTAGAAAGGGAAGAAAACATATTATTGGCTTAAACATCAAAGAGGTCACTTTTACTTTAATGGGGATAGGAATGTGCCATTAATTATCATGGTCCCATGGATGACTATTAACATGTGCAAACATGCCAAATTCAATAACCTCTCTATGACATGGAAATTTGATTCTCTCCATGTTGTTCTTTCATTATAGTTTGCATATTCATGGTTATTTGGAAGATTTTCTTCAAAGATAATGCATGTGGGATCCTTCCTTATCTCCACTAGTCCTAGGGGGCTATGTCTTGCTCTACTTTGCATATATTTGGCTTTTTATATCATTTTTTCACACCATTCAATTTTAATGATGTCGTTAGCTAAGAAAGGAGGGATTTCGTTGGGTTTGGAAACTAAACAATTTTTGTGAGATCGATTGGCATTAGATAAGCCATGGTTCGAAGGGTATTGACATGACCAGCAACAAGCACTAGAAAGTAGTGAGGCCTTCTCACTTATTTTTCCTCCTCCAACCCACAACAAAATTCATAATATTAAGGCTCGAGTTGTTGTAAGTGATAACTTTTATGTGATTTTAAGTCACTGGATGAGGTTTCATAGTGGCTTCCTGAACTTGGCCATACCAAGGATAGAAGTATAAATAGGGAGAAAGATACAATAATTATGTTTCTTTAGAGGACAATAAATGCATTGAGGGAGTCTATGGTTCTACAAAGAAGGTTTGGAAGCCAAAATTGTTGTTATTTAAAGCATTTTATAGTGTCAAATGGAACCCATAGCTCCACTAGAATCTTGTTCCAAAAACCCTACACAAAGTACCTCCTTGGACTCTTAAGAAAATATTATGTTGGTCAAAATCCTTTTGCTTTATAGCTTTCTAGTAGATAAAACTATTTCAAGAAAGTATTTGGTATTTGGCCACTTTTCTTATATTCTATGTAAATAATTGTTTCTATTTTCGTTCCATTGAGAATGAAGCTACCTATATGAATCTATGCTCCTTATGGGGCATGTAGATGATGTAAATTGATATTAATTTTTGCTAATGAAATGTAAAATTCAATTAATTCACAAAAAGTGTTTACTTTTTTTTAAGAGGGTATAAACTTCAATAATGAAATGTAAAATTTAAAAAATTCAAAAGAGAGTTTACTTTTAATTTTTTTAAAGAGGGTATAAACTTTGATAAGTTATACCATCTTGCTACTTCATAAACCATATTTTAGTTTAAGAAAAAATGTATTATTAGTTTTTATTTGAAAGATAAAATAACTTAAGTTCTTTATGGAGATTTAGTGGATATTATTTTAATTTTTCAAACTTTTTGCTAGAGCAAAAGTAGGACATTAAGAATTAATATGTTATCCTTAACACAAACTTTTGTTATCCCTTCTTGAGGTCAAGGTGCTTTTGGTTAGATTTGGAAGTCATTTTATTTTTTAACCTCTTTTTGTACATAGGATATCTATATATAGTCATTCTTTTAATGGTTGAAATGCTTCCTCTAAGAAGTATAAGATAGGGTGTATTATATCCATCATTTAAACATTGAGGAGAAAACTAATGCGATATTTTTTTATTGAATAATTTACACGAATATTCATCACAAATTAGGAAAATCAAAGTTAATCACCTCGCTTGTTGGAATTGACCATTCATGGGGAAGATCCAAATCAATCCTACCAACTACCCAAGATAAATCAAATTGAAAAATGTAGTTTGTGATTATTATCAATATTAATATGTTTCCTAGCCCAATTTTATCACTTCCAACTATAAGGCTTGAATTTTTTCAAAACCTATTTATATATTCTTTAATTTTGTTGAAAGGAATTGCAAAATTTTGCTTTATTTGGTATTTAGAAACAATGTATAAATGTATAAATAGTGAAGATGAAACAATAGTGAGTTATGTCTCCCTCCATTATATGCCCTCTACCATCAACCATATTTCTTCCCTCTCATATTGTCTTATCTAATAAATAGGTTCCATTTTATTTTATTTTATTTTTTTTATTATGAAAACAATTTAATATAATATTTTATGTGAGAATTATGCCCTCAATCTATTTAAAAATAAAATAAATGAAAGTAAACTTATATTTTATGCAGATCCCTATGTGATGAATGGATTGAGTTTTTTTCTTAATAAAAAAATGAATATAACCTTTTACATCTTTAAAATATCTGACAAAAATCATTTTTCAATTTTATTCTATAATTCTACCTTTTGTCACTAGGAATATGAGGCCGTCCTTCACTAATAAATATGTTAAAGAAACTTACATCTAGCGTAATCTTACTTTATGCTTGCTTTATGGTTATATTTCTTAAATCATTCATTTGTGTGTGATATACTACACAAAAGTGACTTTCTCTCCACTTGAATGTTTGATGAGACTTTTTATATTTAAGAGCTCTCTTTATTTTCTTTACTATACATCACATTGGCATCTTTCAAAAAGATTAGATGTATGAAACTTATCAGTGGTGAGAACTCTTTGCAATATTCTTAATATGATCTACATTTATTAAAGGCAACACTTGTAACATTTTTTTGAAGTATTTGTTCTCAACCATGTGTCAATTGGATAATTTAATATAAAGACATAATCACTCCTATATATTAATTTGTTGTTTTATTATTATTGCATATACCAAACTATGTTAATCATTAAAATAATATAACATCATTTTTTAACATTTCTTTACGGTACCTCCCATAGCTCTCCAAGATTACTTTTATATATTTATTTCAACAAGCAATGACCAATATATGTAATTCATAAAATACCAGAAATGCGTTTATGGGTCGTACCGTACGCGTTTCTGCGTTTCATTTCCGTTTCCGTACGGAAACTCCTCCCCTTGTAGTGTTTTATGCAACTTAGCATTAATGATAAAAGCTAAGACATCAGATCCTATGGCACTCATCAGCACACACAACCTGCTTTCCAATGACCCTCAGATTGCCCCTAGATATCTAGTCAGTCAGGCACAAGCCATTGCACACTTTGAAGATATGCAAAAGCTACTTGGGGATGACTGTGTGCATGCATGCATGAGAAGATGGAACACCTTACCTCACAGTTTGCAGATCAGGGAATATCATTCCCCCATGAGGCTGAAGGAGGCATTGAGAAGAGTGCTAATGTACAAGCGCTCCATGCAAAGGCTAAAGGTCAACTGGATTGGCCTCAAACTGAGCACTCCACTCCTATTAGGCATGCTGGAAGGCAAAAGAGAAGAAGAAGAGGAGGAGCAGTGGAAGGACATAGACAAGAAGGCGGGATTTTATGGAGAACATGAGTAGACCACAGCAGAGGCCTAGGATGCTAGGGAGGCCACCAGGGCCATAAAAGATGAGGAGATTGACTAGGTTTCTCAGAGGATGAACAACACCTTTAGTAGGGGGTGATGATGAGCCTCATAAATGGGTAATTATATGGGCTCATTTTACCTCCTAACCTAGTCAAATCAACCATTCTCTTGCTTATTGTATGATATTCTAATTATATTTATGCTTATAGAGTGAGTTGAGTTAGTTATTATTCCATGTGGTCTAACATGTATTTAATGCAAATTATTGATGGATTTCGAGGTCAAAGTCAAGAATCCAGTGGTCAAATGGAAACAATAGCTCAAAGTGGACAAGAGAGAGGACTTATAGGAGGCAATCCCCATCATTTATTACTCCTCACTTCGAATTCCCCTTCATTCAGTTCAAAGTACAAGCAGCCGAATCATGCACTAGAAGGCAACCGAGCAAGTGGAGGATGACTGATAGTTATGTCGAGTTTTGGGAACCAAGCCTCCCTGATTTTAAGGAAGCTATTGGTAGCTTCAGATGTATAATTAGAGAGGCCTAATGCCTCACTAGGGTCAGATTTTTGCTTATGTAAACTCTTCTCAAATTTCGAGCTTATTATTTTGTGACAGTTTTATGTAACCTTGCTATTGTTTTGATAATGAAGTTGGAATCATTTTTGAGGTAGCACTGAGTTACCTTAGAGGGTTGAATCTCTTAGGTTAAGGCCCAATCCAAGCCGCCAAGATCCTCTTTTCTTGTATTTGTATGCTTTGCTTCAGTTGTAGATCAGTTTGTTGTTAGATGTATTTCTTTTATGGTTAAGAATAGGTTGCTTTTGATGATTTATTAGTTTGCTTCCATTTGTGCTTTTTGTAGCAGGTTAAGCAATGATCAAGAGAAGATTCAAAAGGCTATAAACAATGCCTTTGCCTCTCTTCCACCCTTTGGGACCATGATTTGAGGCAAAGACACTCTTGTTGCCCCAAAAACATAGATTTTCCTCATTCATAGGACTTCTAGTGTTTGCAGCTTTTTAGTAGGTTAATAGTCCAATTTTTCTTTGCTCCAGATCTTCCTTATTATGAAACCAGTTCACAAAAGATAGAAAAGATAGATCAACACCTTAGAATTCAACCTCTTCGAGGGGGCAACCTCCTTTACATTACATAAATGAACAATTCTTGGATAATTCAAATGACAAAACCTCCTCTCTATATACGGGAGTCTAAGGAGTCACAATATAACCAAGCTGACCTAACAATAATAATATAAAGGCACAAAAATAACAATAGAGAGATTCTATGGGGCACAATAATAACAATATAGAGACAATGGAGGCACAACAATATTAATAAGGGATACAACTACAATAGTAATGGGGTAATCAATGGTGTTACGGGGACCTAACATGCCCCTCTCCTTCAAAAAAAGTGTTTTCCTCAATGCTTGAGTAGTTTTGGATGCTTCTGGATTAATATTCTCATCCTCCCATGTGGAATCTTCAGCAAATAAGTTCTTCCACTTGATGAGATACTCCGAAATTGATTGATTTCATAGCTATCGAGTTCTTGTTTATGTGACTGCTTCCGGTTCCAATATAATTTTTCCTTCCTCGTCAAGTTTTGGAAATATTGTTTGAACTGGGAACTTGTCACTTATCACCTTCTTTAAACATGAAACATGGAAAACTGGGTGCACTTGAGACGCTGCAAGAACCTCCAATTTGTATGCCATAGTACCAATCTTTTGCAACACCTTGTACAGACCATAATACTTTGGTAATAATTTATTATCCTTCTTAGCTTGCTTAAGGGACATTTGTTTATATGGTTGTAGGCTTGTAACCATAGGAATACCCAATCACCTACATCAAAACTTCTTTCGCTGCGATGTTGATATGCCTGTTGTTTCATTCTATTCTGCACCAACATGAGGTTATCCTTTAAGAGTTGGAGGACTTGTTGTTGATGCTCGATGTGATGTTCCACTGCTTGAACCTTAGAATTTTCACTTAAATATGATGTGATGGATGGTGGCTAATATCCATAAAGTGCCATAAATGGGGTCATTTTTGTTAATGTATGGAAGGAAGTGTTATACCACCATTCAGTCAGAGGCAACCATTTGACTCATTGTGTTTGTTTATCAGATACAAAGTAACGAAGATATCCTTCCAAACATTTCTTTACTATCTCAGTTTTCTCATCAGATTGAGGATGATAAGATGAGCTATGAGCTAACTGAGTACCAAGACAAGAAAATAATTCTATCCAAAAATTTCCAGTGAAAATGGGATCTCTGTCACTTACAATAATCTTGGGTTTCCATGTAGCTTTTGAATTGTTTCCATAAATGCACTAGAAACTGTATTGGCTTTAAATGGATGTGAATACATGCACAAAAGTGTGCATTACTTGGTAAGTCTGTCAACTACCACCATGATGACACTCTTTTCCTCAGACTTGGGTAAACCTGTGATAAAATCCATTTGAAAACCTCCTCCCAACGTTGGCTTGGAATGGATTCAAGGTTGTAATGACCCGGGGTTTAATGTTTCAACTTATTTTTTGGCAAACCAAACCATTCCGCCACAAAACTTTTGAATACTTATTTAAGGCCATCCAAAAAAAATTCCTTTCTTAACTGTGGTAAGTTTTTAAAATCCTGAGTGCCCTTCCTAAGGGAGAAGTGTGCATTCCATAGAATATTTTTGTTTGAGTTGCGGAATTCTTACAGAGGTATAAGCGATCTTTGTACCATAACGATCATTTTTCCAGCTAAATGTATCAGACATACTAGAATCTTGTTGTAGCTTTCGAATAAGTGCCCACAGTTCTTCGTCATTCTTCCATTCCTCCCTTGCTTCATTTATCCAATCTGGTTGGATAATAGAAATTGCGCACAACAATGCTTCCACATCCTCATCCTTTCTTGAGAGTGCATCTGCCACCACATTTTGCTTCCCTTTTTTGTAGATGATTTCAAAGTCATAACCCAACATCTTTGTGAACCACTTTTGTTGCTCTTCAGAGGATAATCTTTGTTCTAAAAAGTATTTAAGGCTATCATGATCCGTTTTTACCTTGAAGTGTCTTCCCATTAGGTAGGGTCGCCATTTCTTAAGTGCATGGAGTATTGCCAACATTTCCTTCTCATAAATAGCTTTGTGTAAAAAAAATTCCCTTGATTGGACGACTTTCAAAAGCAATGGGTCTTTCATCTTGCATTAGAACAGCACCAATTCCATTTCCTGAAGCATCACATTCCACAATAAAGGTTTTTTGTGAAGTCTGGTGTAGCTAAGAACCGCGGTTGCTTGGGCACATTGCCTAGTTAAAGATGTTCAAAGGCCTTTGGTTGCTTCCAGATCCATGAAAATGCATCTTTCTTCAATAATGTGTGTTAGAGGTTGCTGCTATTCTCCCATAAGTTCTTAACAAACTTACGATAATACCCTGTCAACGCCAAAATCCTCGCAGATTGCTTTATGGATGTGGGGATTTTCCATTCCTTAATGGATTTAATTTAAAGCTAGGGTCTACCTTTAACTCCTTCATGAGATACAATATGACCCAAATATTCCACCTCCTGACTCCCCAAAGAAACATTTGGATCTTTTTGCCATATTAATTGTTTCTCCTCCAATAGTTGTAGCCACCCTGTCAACATGTTCAACATGATCCTTCCAAGACTTTTTGTAGATTAGTATATCATCAAAAAATACTAACACAAATTTTCTAAAGAATGGTTTGAAAATGAATTCATCAAACCTTGAAATGTTGAAGGTGCATTGGTAAGGCCAAAAGGCATGACCAAAAATTCATAATGACCCTCATGAGTTCTAAATGTTGTTTTCGGAATGTCTTCAATCTTCATCCTTATTTGATGATATCCTGAACGAAGATCCAACTTGGTGAAGTAAATTGATCCATGCAATTCATCCAGTAATTCATCAATGACAGGAATGGGGAACTTATCTTTAATAGTGATCTTGTTGAGCTCCCTATAATCTGGACACATGCGCCATGATCCATCCTTCTTGTGCACCAATACTACTGGAGCTGAGAAAGAACTTTGACTCGGTTAAATTATACCAGCCTCTAGCATTTCTGCAACCATACGTT
>APFE031100782.1:0-33310 GCA_000404065.3 Pinus taeda
CCCTCCATGCGCTTTAAATAGAATTCATGGACCAATCGGGTGTCAAGCCACGGATCAAGTGTCGCTAATACCGAGGAGAGTATGAACCGTCGGATCACTACATATCGTGACCGTCGGATTGTAAGTTACAAAATGTACAACGGTAAAGAAACACACTTTACCTAACTCTAGACCTAACTCTATACTAGACCAAGTTGAACTTAACTATTCCTATGTGTCGGAATATCCTAACAGGAAAGCGAGGAAGGATTCTGGGACAACGATCTCCTCCGATCCACTTAGGAATGCGTCTTTTCCGATAAGGATCCTTTTCCCAGATTGAAAATGTCATATCAGATTCTTCAAAAAAAAAAATTCCATTTTACGCAGACTTAACCAAATTGGCGATCCATAGGATGGGCCAATCCTTTCTTTTTTGTACCAGAAGGAAATATCCTTTCTGCCTAGATACTTCGATTGGATAGCTCTGCTTCAAGGCCCGGCTTTGAAAACACCCCTCCATAATGATTTGCATAAGAGAGCCATACCAAAGGATCGCAAATCCATAAGACCCCATCCTCCCATCTTCTTCGGCAGAGAAAGATGGGGTAATTTCGTGAGATGAAATTTGCTCTTTTCTGCCTGACCCCAGATGAAATTAGCAGTGAGCTTATTCATTGTTTTGATTATGCTTGAGGAAATCTATTTATATTGTCAAGTTTAAAAACTTATTTGTTTTAGATTTATTTTTAATAAATATGAAGAGTTGGTGATTTACGGAAAGTTAATATTATTAAAATTTAAGGTATAAAAATTTTATTTTTTTTTTATAATTTTTTTGAAAAGAATTACAATGTTGTATATCATATATATATATATATATATATCATTGAGATGTTTGATATGCTTTCTAGGATTTGGGAGTTTAACATGTTTTTTTGTTTTAGGGATGATTTGGGTTTTGGCAAGCAGTTTTAGGATATAATGTTTTGTTTGAACCAATAAGTTTATTTTACAGTTCAATATGATGTGTAATTATGTGGGTTGATTATCAAAGTTGAATGTTCATATTTGTCCAAAAAATAAATAAATCAAACAATACCATTTCATAAAAAATTATGTCTCTTCATCATATTAAATCCGTATTTAAAATAAATAGTTAATATATCATCAAAGTTGAAATTTTGTTCATATCGGTTTAAAAAAAAAAATAATATCAGTTCATAAAAATATGTCGGTTCATCATGCTAAATAAGTATTTAAAATAGATATCTCTAATCATCTAACATGATAAATATTTAAGAGGATAAGTATTTAAAATAGATCTATGCTGTAACCCTTTCACAGAAAATTTATTTCGTACTTTTCTTTCCCGTCGCTAATTCAAAGGAAAATTAGTTTGGTACTATTTCTGTCCCGTCCCTAATTCAAAGGAAAGTAGATATGGACATTGAGGGAGATGACGAATTGATCTACTTCAAGGAGAAAAGGCAGAAGTTGGTGGATCGCATTAAGGCTACGCGTATTGCCCAGGATGAGCTTATATCCACGCTTGACAAGGTTGTACCTAACTTTAGGAGCTCTCTGGATCTTTCTATGAGCGTAATTTCTGCATTCAATGGAGCAGATCCGAATAGAACGGTAAGGCCACATAAACGTCATCATGGTGGTGGTTCAGACAGTGGTGTGGGTGCAACAGGTGGCGTCTCGAATTCCGAAGACAGAAATGTTGTTTCAAGAATGGACTATGTAAATGGTAGCGAAGAAGCAGATATTAGGTCTCGTCTGCTTCGGTTGGATGACAAACACGAGTATGATGCCACTGGATCTCATCTTAAGGCTCTTAGTACTGTCAAAGTTATGGTTGCTGATGTTTTGCTCCATCGCTGTGCGGATCACACACGTTTTTCGCCCATTGATTCTGCTGCGATTCTTAGGAAATTGGAAAATGGTTACTGCACACCTGCAGATAAGAACACTCTCGTTGAAGTTGGGGGAGAAGTCGGGGCTATTGCAGCGGTAGAAATGGCGTTGAAAGCATTTGCAGATGAAAATGCAGGTGTAGACTTGGAAGAATATGCAGTGAGTGGTAAAAATAGGATAATGGTACTGAATATTGACCGAACCCGACTGGCAAAGGTGCTTCCTGAAAGAGCAAAGAAACTAAATACTAAAAATATAGATAATTTAAATGGAATGGGTGCTGTTCCAGTAATGGGAACTGCTGGTGGAATGGATTTGAGTAGAGCCCCAGCTGGTATGAACGCCGGCATTCCGAGGCCAGATATGTGGGCTGGATCCAGTGGACCTCATCCACAAGGTGTTCATCGCATGCCATTGGCAAGACCTCCAATGTTTCCAGGAAGCAAACCTCCACAAATGATGGGCCCGAGAGCTGTCCATAGACCCATGGGTTTTATGGGAATGCCTGGACCTGGTGGTGTTCCTGGACAGGGGATGGGATTTAATGGTCATCCTGCTATGCAAAGGCCACCAATAGGACCATCTCCTGGTCTAGTTCCACCTCCTCTATCTTCCAAACCAAGGACAGAGGAGGATGACATCAAAGATATTGAAGCATTGATTAACAAAAAATCATTTAGGGAGTTGCAGAAATCCAAGACAAGTGAAGAACTTTATGATCTAATTAATCGTCCTACTGCAAGAGAAACTGCTCTTGCTGCAAAGTTTAAAACAAAAGGAGGTACCCAGTTGAAAGAGTATTGTAAAGCTTTAACAAAAGAAGATTGCCGACGTCAAAGATGCTCCTATATTGCATGTGAGAAGGTTCATTTCAGGCGAATAATTGCTTTTCATACTGATATTAGCTTGGGTGATTGTACTTATCTGGACACTTGTCGGCATTTGAAGACATGCAAATATGTGCACTATGAGCTGGATCCAACTCCTGATCTACCTATGCCAGGGATGGTTGGCCTTCCACCACCAAAACCTTTACGTACAGAATATTGCTCAGAAATTGAGCTTGGGGAGCCACAATGGATCAATTGTGATATACGCAATTTCAGAATGGATATTTTGGGTCAGTTTGGTGTTATTATGGCAGACCCACCCTGGGATATTCACATGCAATTGCCATATGGAACAATGGCTGATGATGAGATGAAGAATTTGAATGTGCCAACTCTGCAGACTGATGGTCTCATTTTCCTTTGGGTCACTGGACGTGCAATGGAACTTGGACGAGAATGTCTGGAACTATGGGGTTATCGTCGCATTGAAGAGCTTATCTGGGTGAAGACTAATCAGCTTCAGCGAATTATTAGAACAGGGAGAACAGGTCACTGGTTGAATCACAGTAAAGAACATTGTCTTGTTGGTATTAAGGGTGATCCAGAAGTGAACCGTAACATTGACACAGATGTCCTTGTTTCTGAAATTCGAGCGACAAGCCTAAAACCAGATGAAATGTATGCGATGCTAGAAAGGATAAGTCCACGTACCCGAAAACTTGAACTGTTCGCACGGACGCATAACACTCATGCAGGGTGGATATCACTTGGTAACCAATTAAATGGTGTGAGATTAGTTGATGAAGAATTGAGAGCAAAGTTCAAAGCTGCATATCCAGATGTGGAGGTGCAGCCTCCTCCTACAAGACCTGCTCCTGTGTCTGATGGAGAGGGAAATGCACAAGCAAATAGCCGTTTTAGCGGAATGGAAGCCAAGGTTACACCTGAACACATGCCTATGACAGGATCAGAAAATGTTGCATCATCAGAGAAGTTTGTAGCTAAACACGCTGAAACGATAACATGAAAACTTTACTTTGTGTGTTGAACCGACCAAGAACTTTTTAAAAGGTCTCTTCGCAATTATATATGAATAGAATCTGCAGTAGCCGCTGAACATGTTCAGAAATGGTGTACTTGTTGTCAGTGAAATCTGTATGTCCAAAATGCAAAGGTTATGATAAAATGTATTTTAAGATTTTTATGTAGTAATCACTTTCTGGAATTTAGTACGACCCTGTGTTAAACACTTGACTCGATATATATTAAGTATTATATAAATGATTTTTTAGATTATTTTCAGCTTTGTATGTCCCAAAGGATTATGGCGTTTGTGTCTCTGGGACATATACACAGGAATGGACCACGTTTCCAGTTTCTGAAATGCCTGCGGCCACAGGAAATTCCTGAACTATTCCTTTCCGTGTCATACCCGGAAACTGCTAATGTTGTTTCTTTTGGGTGGTGTTGTCATATCCGGAAACTATCAAAAGTCGCCATCCACTTTTGTAAGATTCCTTCACGAGAATAAATAAATAAAATACCCTCCAAAACTTTTATTAAAAAGTCAAATAGACACATTTCATTCGAGGTAAAGGCAAAACCAGGGGTACAGTAGTGAAAAGTCTTTATTTAATCTATACACTGAATTCAAGTGAGATTTTCTTTTGCAGTTTCCTGAGAAGTGTATCCCATGATTAATATTCTTAGACTTTCCAATATTTGCAACTAGTTTAGTTTGGTGCCATGGGAATAGCTATATCCATATATCCAAAATACAAATACATGGATGGCGTAGTTGGACAACTAATTTTTTCCCTAAATTAACTTTCATTATTTATATAATAGAAATAAGATTGTATTGAGTGTGAATATTAATTATTTATATAATATTAGAAATAAGATTGTATTGAGTGTGAATATTAATTATTTATATAATATAAATAAAGATTGTATTGAGTGGAAAGCGAAGGTGATACAAGTTTCTCTTTTTATTTTTTATGCAACATTAATGTTGTAGCTCACGTAATTCATGTTATCAAACTTCAATAACCTATTTTATTTAACACAAGGAAATAAACATTTATTTGTAGAATTATAAATGACAAACACTGAACTATATAACCCATACACTTATGGAAAAATCTGATTTTCAATTTATTGATCAAAAATCTGATTTTCAATTTATTTATCTCCTGCTCCCCTTCTCCTAACTCAGTTGATCTCAAAATAAGGATTCTTTATACCTGCTAAATTTTTTATCTAATTGCTTATGCACATTTTAGACACGCCCTAACAATCAAGTCTTTATCTCTTTAACTTCTTCTCTAAATTGTATTCTTTGCCCCACGTCAGGGCTGCACAATTTCCCATCCTTTTGAACCTGCACATAAACTGGTTTTTAAATTGCTCTGCATAATCTCACTCTATTGCATTGTCTATTCATCTACACACTCACTCCTGTTGAACATGTCTTTGCAAACTTTTTATTTTGTAATTTTTTTTTTGAAATACACATCCTGGAAAAATTCATTGAGCGCTTCTCCTCATTTTGGTACCCAGGGTAAATTGGATTCCATAGGTCCACATATCACTTGTAGGAATTTAACCTATGGTGAATGATAATACTTCTCACAACTATCTTGGAAAAAAACCACTTCTCACAATTGCCTAGGCTAGACCCAATTGACCTAAAATTGTTGGAATATTTATCCCAGAAAACCCCTAGGCACTTCCCCTAATTCCAAAGATTATGTTCAGGATAAACCAGATTTTCCAAGGCTGAAGGTTGTATCAACATATCACTAGCAAGAATAAAAATTGAGAGGAAAAGATAACAATTCATCCTCCCAGTAACCCGAGCTAGATCCAATTGAAAAACTTCTAACTCTACTTGTTGTGTCGTACTTCTTGCAAACTTTTCTCTAGCTTCCATTTGATCCACACGTTGTTCATTTCTATGCAATCTTTATTTTGTCATGTTCTACGAATGTTGTTTTAATTATCCACTTTCCTTTGTTAAATATCTGTACATTTTGATCCATAGCTTCTTTGTTAGTCCTTGAATAAGGGAACTCCCATCTTAAGAGCTTATTACTTGAACAACATTCAAACTTTATTTAAAATATCTATGACCGTAACTCTTTTTTTTTTGAAAAATACATCTTATATTGTAGGAGATAATTTACAAGATAGCTAAGAAAAAAGGAAAACAAAAGAAAAATGTTAGATACAGTGACATCTCATATCCTATTCTTGACAACTACTAGAACAACAATAAACTTGGAATATGCCAAACCACTCAAATATTTCATATCCATAATCAAGAGGGAGCATTTGGGAAGCAATTTCATACAAACCTCTTCTTTCAAAAAATGAGAAAAATTGTTGACTGAATTGACCTCATCAAAGAATACATATTTGCATCTTAGTTTCTAGATTCTAATCAAGATTGTGATCCGAAGTCAATCCCAAATGCCTAAAAATTGTGTCTACCAATGACCCCGAGTCACCAAGAAGAGTTGCATGTCAGTGAAGTTGTCACTAACGCAACACTAAATGATGATCTTATCAGATTGTCTTATGTCATATATATCATTAAGTAATTACACAAAAAATTCAACAATAATGCAGAGAAAATAGTAGGATCAATAGACACAGCCATGCACAATAGAGACAACAAATTTAACCTGGGAAAGCCCTGTTACCACTCAAACCAGTAGGGCACCTAAAAGGGGTTCTTAAGAGGGAAAATGCTAGGTTAAGGGCAACGATGGAGACTTATCCCCCTCTCATCACAGCTAAGTCTCCCTGCTCTATACGGACTTTCACCAATGGGAGGAGTCCCAGTAGTGTCAATGGATAGGTGGAAAGTGACCTTGGAAACCCTTTCCTAAGAATGGAGTGAAGAATGGAACTTGCTTGCTCTTTAAGAAAGTGACTTGGTCCTCTAGGGGTAAGGGGTGAGGATTGGAGGGTTGAGGGAGAAGGAATAGGTTTATAGACGAGGTTCTAAATCCCTATAATCCTTGAGAAACTTGAATTCCCAAATGGTCCTTGACAAATAATATTTATTGAGAAGTGGAACCACACGAGGCTAAGTGGACCTAGTGCAGGTTCGAGGATGGAATGTAGTAATCAATGATGTTCCTATCCTGGAAAATGTGAAAGGAAAGGACCAAACAAGAACATTTATTTCAAAAGGTTGAATTGATCATGTTGAGTTCTAGCCTTAGGGATGCCTATGAAAAAGTTGATCCTAGAGATAGGGCTTCGAATTCTTGGAGATTACACCGTTAGAATTGCCTCAAATTTGGAGGAGAACTCCCAAGAAAATGATGTCATAGGTGACCTAATGGAGTCAAGAATGATGATGATGAATAAGAACTTGGTTTCTTGATCAAGGAGGGCCATAAAGTCAGCTTCATCCAATGTTGAGAGGAAGAAAATAAAAGTGACCTTCAAGCATTTATACTCTCTAATACAAATAATCTCTAAGATATTTCATTCATATAACATTGGCCCATACATCAAATTATGTAGAGACTAGTCCTAATTTTAGCATTATGTAGAAACCAGAATAACAACATCAAAATTTACTTACAACGTTATAGAATACATCCAACCAACATTTCATTTGCAAGACAAAGCCCCAAGACAAGAAAAATAGCCGAAATCCATACATCAAAATTCATCCATCTCCCAAAAATATCCTCGAAGGAAAAAATGTGAAGTTCTCTATGATTAGAGAGATCGCAAGTCAAGTGATGATCCAAATGAATGTATCTAACATCGATATATAGCCTCCTAAGGAGTTTGAATTAGCCTATGGGACTACATTAGCACCTAATGATAAAACAATGTGCAAATAAAACCCCTATTGGTGACAAGCTCATCAAACTAGCTCACACTTGTAAAAATAAGCCTCACAAGGGGCCAAATAATAATATGTATATGTTGTAGGGCCCTCCAAAGGTCTAATAATGTCCTGAAGTACCATACTGAGGAATAAATTCCTCGGAATATGATGGACAAGGGAGTGGCTTGTTCTCCAAGTAGTAGACCATTGGTGCTCCCAATGGGTCTAAGGGCACATAAATGACCCCATGGGTCTCCATATGAATCGAAGATGCCAGTATGTCCTCTGCAAGGGTTTGAGTGGGGGAAATAATGCTTCCATGACATCATTCAAGTCCTGGGACACCTGCCAAGAGTTTTGAGGCTCATGTGGAGGCCTATCGGGCTTAATGTACCAAGCATATCACCATCATCTAAAAAATGGATCACTAGTAGTCTATGAGCATCGATGAAGATCTCCGGAGTGTTGTCTACTATTGTGGAGGCAAATGGCTCTCTATGCACACCCTATATGTGCCAGTGTAGACCTTCGGAGGTTAGGATCTCATATAGGGAGACCAAACCCAAATGGAAACCACCTGTAATCCCACATAAGATCCAATGCATCCCTCAAGCTTCCAATACAACCAGTCATTAAAATAATCAAGTAAAGAGTTTACAAATCATGGATAAAAAAGTGGGCTCTTCATAATGGCATGCCCTTCTGTAGTGGGCTCTGTCATGTGCTAGTGTCTCCAAGCTCCAAAGGTGGTTAACCAAGTATCTTATTAGGTGGTTTCAACCCTTAAAGAAGATAGTATGTCCAAGGTACATCCCTCTAATGGGAGTGGAAAGTGATAAATAAGTGGAATGGAGTAGGGAATGAGAGGGGCAATCCCCGGGCCACATATTGGGGCATAAGGTAGCTAGATAAGGGGAAGCCCACAACTGGGTATGTGTAGGAGGGAGTAATCGTGACACAGATGTCCTTGTTTCTGAAGTTCGAGCGGCAAGCGGAAAACCAGATGAAATACACATCCTGGAAACTATTGTGTTGGCAACTTTTCACTATCTTCCAACACTACCTTTTATTTTATAATTTGGTTGTGAAATACACATCTTGGAAAAATTCATTAAGCGCTTCTCCTCATAATTGGATTCCATAGAAGCTCAAGGGTTTGTCAACATAGGGCTCATGTCTTTTATAATGATATACTCATTAAGAGCTTGACATATCACTTGTAGGAATTTAACCTAGGGTGAATGATAATACTTCTCATAAATATCTTGGAAAAAAAACACTTCTCACAACTGCTGAGGCTAGACCCAATTGACCTAAAAATTTTGGAATATTTATCCCAGAAAACCTCTAGGCACTTACTCTCATTCCAAGGATTATATTCAAGATAAACCAGATTTTCCAAGGCTGAAGGTTGTATCAACATATCACTGGCGAGAATAAAACCTAACTGGAAAGGATAACAATCCAGCCTCCCAATAACACGAGCTAGATCCAATTGACAAACTTCCAACTCTAACTGTTGTGTTGTACTTCTTGCGAACTTTTCTCTAGCTTCCATTTGATCCACACGTTCATTTCTATGCAATATTTATTTTTTCATGTTCTATGAACTTTGTTTTCATCATGCACTTTCCTTTGTTACATTTCTATACATTTTGTTATATAGCTTCTTTGTCAGTCCTTGAACAAGGGAACTACCACCTTAAGAGCTTATTACTTGAACAACTTTCAAACTTTGTTTAAAATAGCTATGACCATAACTCATAATTATTTTTTGGAAAAACATACCTTATATTGTAGGAGATAATTTACTAGATAGCTAAGAAAAAAGGAAAACAAAAAGAAAAGGTTAGATACAGTGATATCTCATATCCTCTTCTTAACAGCTACTAGAACAAAAAAAACTTTGAATATGCCAAAGCACTCAACTCTTTCATATCCCTAAGCAGGAGGGAGCCTTTGGCAGGAAGTTGCATACAAACCTCTTCTTGCCAAAACTGACAAAAAAATTGTTGATTGAATTGACCTCATCAAAGAAGACATATTTGCATCTTAGTTTCTAGATTCTAATCATGATTGTGATCTGAAGTGAGTCCCAAATGCCTAAAAAGTATGTATACCAATGATCCTGAGTCACCAAGAAGAGTTGCATGCCGATGAAGTTGTCACTAATGTCACACTAAACGATGATCTTGTACAAGCTACCACTAAGATCTATCAAATTTACACCCCCATAAAAATTTCTTTAAGGTTTTTGATGTTAAGAGAGATGGATTTTGCAGACCATGACAAATCGAAATCATTATTATTTATTTTCCAATTCCTGGGTCCATCCCCTCTATACATATCTATCCTAGTTGAGGGGTTTTCAAGGTTTAGCAAAGATTCATACTTCACTTTTGTGTCTTGTAGCCATCTTTGTGCCCTCACTTTGTAATGACATCATGGTACTCAATAGTTCCCATTGACCTACTTTTGTGGTAATTTGTTGGCAAGACGTGCTTTGGTGGGTAGCCCTTAGTAAACAACAAACCATGCAAAGACTCAGAGCTTGTAGCTTAGTCACAAATATCAAACATGATGTAACCGATCAGTCCATCTTGCCTTAGTGTTAGAAGATGTCCATTGAGCATTTAATATTGGAAATAGATGTGTTTGATGCAAATAAAGTTTCTAGGATTCTTATGCTACTTACCCGAAAAAAGTTGCGTCCATAACAATTTCCATGTTTCTTGTCTAGAAATGGTGTAGGAGAAACTTCAAATAGCACAAAAAACAATTCATACATTGGATTACAAGGGAGAAGTTGTATTAAAACCAAAACATATCATTCCCACCAGAGAAAATCAATTACATTCTCGAGTAATTAAAGAGTACCTCGTAAGTAGAAGAGCCTATCGAAAAAAGATGTTTCTTGGGAGATAGAATGTTTTCGTCAACAACATCCCTCGTTACCTATGCTTTGGGTACAAATAATTTATTTTGAGGTGAAGACAATGTTATGTATAAAAAAATAAAATAACTATAATTAAATATTAATTATGTAGATGGGCATGATCAAAGATCACGACACCTCGTGAAAATGCACCCAAAACTATATTTAAGCCAAGGCCTTCATTGTAAAAAAGTCAACATTCATTCTATCAACTATTTACATATCAATACATTTATACAAATACAAATATATTGTCTACACACATTGCTTGTAATATGTGACCACTCAAGGTAAGTGGAAAAAAGTGGAAGATAGGACACACAAGTGGATAACTTTGATGAGTGGGTAAAGGAAAAATAAGATATATGAGACCAATTGTTGGCCTCACATCAACAGGGAATGATGCCCAAGAAGGAGCATCACCAAATTATCAAAGAAATGAGAGGAAGTGGTCCAAATTTTGTGAAAGCTACACAAATATATGGGATGAGGAAAGAGAATAAAAGAAGTTGTTTTAGAAAAGAGACAATGCAACAGATTTGAAATAGAGTAAATGGTAATATAACTTTGGCTTGTTAGTAGAATCGCCTCTTAGTTGCAAAGGCCATTCTCCACATTACAACATGTTTTTGTAAGAAATATCATAATGTTTCAAAGAAAAACCATAATGACTAGTAAGCCATTTAAAATCACGATCCCAACCACTTTTTTGGAGGTACATTATGTGTCAGTCCTCCATTTTGATATCAATTTGTTATGGTTTTATGTCTTGTTTGGCCTTAGGAACACCTCTCTAAGTCATTTATGAGCACATTTTCTCATATTTTTCCCACATAATCAATTTCGAAAAGTATTTTAATGGTATTTTTAATTTTTTAATTTTTATGTAAATAATTGATTACAACATATTTTTTCATATTTCAGTAGAATTCATAAATCATCCTTCGTTATGGTACTCACAATAGGTTTGGGTAAATTCTAAAACATGGGTTTTGTTTATTGATGTCCTAAGATGGTGATATTCTCATTCACTTGATTTGAAATATCCCCAAAGTATCGAGTTAATGTGGACACTCCAATAAGAAAACTGTAACACAAGTTGGCAAATCATAACAGATCTAATTTTTTGAGATCCAATTCATGATTTGGGCTCTCAAGAATGTCAAATTGATCATATTTTATCTTCAAAATAGGTTGTAATTAATAGCAAGGAAGATTTTTGGGCATTTGGTTATCTTTTTGCCTATAAAGGAAAGCAAATCTTGCTTGCCAAAACAGGTTTATATTGTTGATACTTTGAATTTTGACTTGAGAGGTTAAAATTTGTTTTTAGACATGTTTTTAGTCTATCTTAATAAATTCATGGAGTGCCTTTGAGTTTCAATCACTGGTAGAAGTTAAGTGTGTTTGTTGAGCTATAGAGTGGCCACCACTACTCAAGCTAGTGCATTATATTTCATTACCATGGACAATTTAGGTATATATTTTCTTTTAATTTAGTTTATTGTCATATTTCTCTTGTTCATATGCTCAAATTATATTTTGCAAGCTCATGTGCAAAGTTATCTATAAACTAGCTTCCTAGTTTGTTGTATATTCATGTTTATAAAGTAGTTCTTAATTCATTGTTTTTAATAATTATTTTTGGTTATATCATTTACCTTTTAGTACTTTTAATGTTATTTTAATTGGTTTGCTTATATACGTTTTTCTAAGTGTGAGCTTTTTGGATATCATAGCTACATTTCACTAGATATCATAGTTATATGTCACGAGCATATCATAGCAACCACATTCACTAATATATTACTATTTCGTTCAAACATTGCATCATTAGAATATATGGTTGGTTATGTTTTAGATACTTATGTGTGCTTATGAGTCTTGTTTATCATAAGATAATTGGTTTTTTTAAGAGCAATCTATTTGGAAAAGTTGAGCAAGGTACTAGAAGTGCCATTCACCACTTTTCTTGGTGAAGAAGGCTACAACCATCTTGACAACATTTTTACTTAGCTCTAGGCTAACAAGCAACTTAGTTCCTTGTATTCATTCGTTTCTTTCCTTAGATTAAATCAATTGTTTGGGAACATACTAATAAAGAGGATGAGTAGAATATTATGAGTGACCACCCATTTTCACTCTCACATATGGAAAAGGTCATAGCATATTCTTAGCTTTTCAATTAGTACTATATCAAATCTATGAGATTGAATAAAAGACTACCAAAGTGTCCACTTGCTTTTAGTAGCAAAGAAGGCCCTAGTGAATTAATCAATCCCTTGGATTAAAACCCTCTCGATCAATGTTATTTCCAAGCAAGTGTGTACTCGAAATTTTTGAACATGATTGCATAGAGGACTTTGGCTCGTGTGATAAGTCTTAGTAAATGGCTAGTCCAAAGTGTTCATAATTCAAGTAGGTGTGCTTTACATTTCAAGCCAATGTGATTAAATAGATTTCTGCTTCATGTTTTTTAACTTAATATTTAGTTTTGAAATTGAATTTTAATCCAATCTATATCTGATAGCTTCTAATAAACTCATTACATATTGTAGTGCCTAACATTGTTCATGTACAATGAGGAGAATAACGTCCTATGTGAGCTTTACACACCAATAACATAGTCAAAGGAATCTATCTCAATATCATATGGTTGTTGCAAGAGGACTAGTGTAGAGTAAAGGCAGTGTTTCAAATCATTGAATGCCTTCTATTGTGACTCAAACCCAAAAAAAAAAAAATTGCTACTCCCTTGGTCACTCAACATAAAGGAGAGGCAATATAAGAGAACCCTTACATGAATCTTTCATAGAAGTTAGCAAAGCCCAAGAAGCTATGAATCTTTATTTGAGTTTGGTTTCCAATAACTTCATTTAACGATTAGGGTAAAGTGCTATCTTTGATCCAAACATATCTTTTGAATAAGGGTTTACTAAATACTATGGATGCTGAACTTGTCAGGCAAGCATAAAATTATTGTACGGATATGGCTATGAGAGGAGTGCAAAAAATAATTGTACAATGTCCAGCAAGGATAATATTTTGAAATTTGAAGTTTTAGTTACCAAAAATAATGGTAATTGGCATGTCCAGCGTGGATGGATTTTTCCAAACAGTTTTGAGTAACCCATACAATATGACATCGTTTTGAAGAAGTTACGTGCATGCACATTTAATAATCCCTTAAGCTTTTGGAATATGAGAGTGTAGCCAACAACAATAAGTACAACATATTGTCATTAAGCGCACACACACACACACACACACACACACACACACACACATATATATATATATAATTGAATGAAGTTTTTTATGGAAAGTAATAAAACCCTAGATATATAGTTGAAGCAACATTCTTTAGAGTTTCACTAATTTCAATTGTATCTTAAAAACATGTTTTATGTAATAATTTCAACTCAATAGCTTCCAAAAGATTAAAAATTTTCACCCTAGATTTAACATTTAACAACTAAATATTTTTATAATTTCACATTCATTTCAAAATGTATAAAATTTACATTCTAATATGAAATTGTAACTAAATTACAAATCTTATATATAACAACTTAATTCAATAACACATAATCAAATAAGGTTACACTACCACATTTAATGATTCCACTGAACACCTCAAAATGAAATTGAACTAGTCACATTTCACAACTATAAATTTACATTCATTTCAAAGTGTTGAAGATTAAACCGTGCAATGGGATCGCACCATCCCCCTCACATCTAACAATTCAATTAAGCTATACACACTCCTGAGTGGAAATCTATTTAAATATATAAAGTTTGTAATGGATAATTTAAAACCTGATTTGTTTCAGATTTATTGTTAATAAATTTGAAGAGTTGGTGTTTTACGAAAGTTAATATTATTAAAATTTAAGACACATAATTTTTTTTTTTTAAGAATTACAATGTGATATATATCTATATATGAAAATAATTACAACGTTGTATATTAAAATTTTAATAGGTTTTTTTTGGGAGTTTAACATGTTTTTGGGTTTTTGGTATGATTTGGGTTTAGTAAATAGTTTTGGGATGTTGTGTTTGAACGGATAGGTTTATTTTACAACCCAATATGATGTGTAACTATGTGAGTGTATCATAAAAATGGAAATTTTCCTCATATAAATCCCAAAAATAAATAAATTAAATAGTGTAGTTTCATAAAAATATATATATAACTTCATCGTATTAAATCCATACTTAAAATAAATAGTCACCCTATCATCAAAATTGAAATTTTGCTAGTACCCATTCAAAAAAGGAAAAAGGTGTCGGTTCATTAAAAAAAATATGTCTATTCATCATGTTAAATCCGTATTTAATAACTGATTCAAAGAAAATTGATATGGTAACTTTCTTTCTCGTCGCTAATTCAAAGGAAAATTGGTTTGGTACATTTCTGTCCCGTCCCTAATTCAAAGGAAAGTAGATATGCACATTGAAGGAGATGACGAATTGATCTACTTCAAGGAGAAAAGGAAGAAGTTGGTGGATCGCATTAAGGCTACGCCTATTGTCGACGATGAGCTTATATCCACGCTTGACAAGGTTGTACCTAACCTTGGGAGCTCTCTGGACCTTTCTATGAGCGTAATTTCTGCATTCAATGGAGCAGATCCAAATAGAATGGTAAGGCCACATAAGCGCCATCATGGCGGTGCTTCAAGCAGTGGTGTGGGTGCAACAGGTGGCGTGTTGAATTCCGAAGACAGAAATGTTGTTTCAAGAATGGACTATGTAAATGGTAGCGAAGAAGGAGATATTAGCTCTCGTCTGCATCGGTTGGATGACAAACACGAGTATGATGCCACTGGATCTCATGCTAAGGGTCTTAGTACTGTCAAAGTTATGGTTGCTCATGTTTTGCTCGATCGCTGTCCGGATTGCACACGTTTTCCGCCCGTTGATTCTGCTGCGATTCTTAGGAAATTGGAAAATGGTTACTGCACACCTGAAGATAAGAACACTCTCATTGAACTTGGGGGAGAAGTGGGGGCTATTGCAGCTGTAGAAATGGCGTTGAAAGCATTTGCAGATTAAAATGCAGGTGTAGACTTGGAAGAATATGCAGTGAGCGGTAAAAATAGGATAATGGTACTGAATATAAACCGAACCCGATTGGCAAAGGTGCTTCCTGAAACAACACAACAACTAAATACTAAAAATACAGATAATTTAAATGGGATGGGTGCTGTTCCAGTAATGGGAACTGTTGGTGGAAAGGATTTAGGTAGAGCCCCAGCTTGTATGAACTCCGGCATTCCGAGGCCAGATATGTGGGCTGGATCTAGTGGACCTCATCCTCAAGGTGTTCATCGCATGCCATTGGCAGGAGCTCCAATGTTTCCAGGAAGCAAACCTCCACAAATGATGGGCCCGAGAGTTGTCCATAGACCCATGGGTTTTATGGGAATGCCTAGACCTGGTTGTGTTCCTGGACAGGGGATGGGATTTAATGGTCATCCTAATATGCAAAGGCAACCAGGATTTAATGGTCATCCTGCTATGCAAAGGCCACCAATAGGACCATCTCCTGGTCTAGCTCCACCTCCTCTATCTTCCAAACCAAGGACAGAGGAAGATGACATCAAAGATATTGAAGCATTGCTTAAGAAAAAATCATTTGGCGAGTTGCAGAAATCCAAGACAAGTGAAGAACTTTATGATCTAATTCATCGTCCTACTGCAAGAGAAACTGCTCTTGCTGCAAAGTTTAAAACAAAAGGAGGTACCCAGTTGAAAGAGTATTGTAAAGCTTTAACAAAAGAAGATTACCGACATCAAAAATGCTCCTATATTGCATGTGAGAAGGTTCACTTCAAGCGAATAATTGCTTTACATACTGATATTAGCCTGGGTGATTGTACTTATCTAGACAATTGCCGGCATATGAAGACCTGCAAATATGTGCACTATGAGCTGGATCCAATTCCTGATCTACCTATGCCAGGGATGGTTGGCCTTCCACCACCAAAACCTTTTACGTGCAGAATATTGCTCAGAAATTGAGCTTGGGGAGCCACAATGGATCAATTGTGATATACGCAATTTCATAATGGATATTTTAGGTCAGTTTGGTGTTATTATGGCAGACCCACCCTGGGATATTCACATGGAATTTCCATATGGAACAGTGGATGATGATGAGATGAGGAATTTGAATGTGCCAACTCTGCAGACAGATGGTCTCATTTTCCTTTGGGTTACTGGACGTGCAATGGAACTTGGACGAGAATGTCTGGAACTATGGGGTTATCGTCGCATTGAAGAGCTTATCTGGGTGAAGACTAATCAGCTTCAGCGAATTATTAGAACAGGTAGAACAAGCCACTGGTTGAATCACAGTAAAGAACATTGTCTTGTTGGTATTAAGGGTGATCCAAAAGTGAACCGTAACATTGACACAGATTTTCTTGTTTCAGAAGTTCGAGCGACAAGCCGAAAACCAGATGAAATGTATGCGATGCTAGAAAGGATAAGTCCTCGTACCCGAAAACTTGAACTTTTTGCACGGATGCATAACATTCATGCAGGGTGGATGTCACCTGGTAACCAATTAAATGGGGTGAGATTAGTTGATGAAGGTTTGAGAGCAAGGTTCAAAGCTGCCTATCCAGATGTGGAGGTGGAGCGTCCTCCTACGAGACCTGCTCCTGTGTCTGATGGAGAGGCAACTGCACAAGCAAACAGTCGTTTTAGCGGAATGGAACACAAGGTTACACCTGAACACATGCCAATGACAGGATCGGAAAATTATAAATGAGAGGAGAAGTATGTGGCTAAAGATGTTGAAACGATAACTTGAAAACCTTACTTTTTGTGTTGAATAGAATCTATAGAAGTAGCTGAACGTGTTCAGAAATGGTGTATTTTTTGTTGGTGAAATTTGTAGGTCCAAAATGCAGAAGGTTATGATAAAACGTATTTTAAGATTGTAGGCCCCGCTAGGGTCAGTTGGTAAGTCAATTTCTGAGAGTCATAACATTGGCATAAAACATATTTTTGTTGTACTTAGTAGCCCAGTGTAAACTTCCTTGGCCACTTTAAAAAAACATTATTTAGGGCCTCAAAACAACCCTCGAAATTTAAGACCCAAAAACCTATAGGAAAATTACCAAGATGGAGAAATGTGCTTTGAGCTAGTGGAGTAGGTGGATGGCCAATGGTATCCACCTAGATCAATCCTCCACACTTAAAAAGCAATGGTATCCATTGTGTTGATTCACCCCATTATATGGGGAAAATTTTGCTGAATTTTTCTCCTAGTGAGCCACTTTCTTTGTTGAAGAAGTTGCCCAACTTTCACGACCCAGTGGAGTTGGATGTGTTCTTACCGGGTATCCTTTGTCTTGGTGTTAATGATATGATACTTTGTAGCATGTTAAATGCAATCTAGAATGATATCTGTGGGGGCCAATTGCTTGGCTGCCTTTGAGGTGTCCAACAAAGGTGAATAATATTGTCAAAATAGATCCACATTGAACCTTAGGTGCAAGCCAAGTAATGGGGGAATGCCGAATTCAAAAACATTGTCACCATAGGTTGAACCAAAAGGTGATAAGAAACCTATTGTCCCTATATTAATAATGATTTGAGGTAGCCCAAATTGAATCCAAATATGCTCAAAGAAGAGTTTACCAGTGCCTTCAGTTGTGATACTCTTCTTTCACGATGCCATAATGGCATCTTAGAGAACTCGTCAACCACCACAAACAAATAATAATTTCCATGCTTGGTGGATGGAAAACTTGACATGTAATCCATGGATATTGACTCCCAGAGCTTGTCTAGGGGAGGTAGAGGAGTGTACAATGCCCATTTTTTATGGTTAATTTAGAAATAGCATAAGCGGTGCATGATCTAATATATTGTTAGACATCTTGTCAAAGCTTTGTCTAGTAAAAATATTGTTGAAGTACTACTACTGTCTTCTCCACAATGAAGTACCTTTCCATCTAAATGTAATATGCCTCCTAATTTAACTTGGTATGCTCACTTGAAGGAACACAAAGGTGGCCTAGTAGCACAACAATGTATCCTTAAGGTGGAAGTCTATAACTTGCTTTACCAACATCAACACCTAGCATGTGGCATTGAAATCCAAATTACTATTGTATAATTGTGGCCAAAAATAGGTATCATGCCCACAAGAGTTCAGAATTGTGGTAAGTGCCACAATTGGGAGCCTCCTGAGGTAATATGTGACGTGATTGATGGTACCTTTCTTATTTTTGATGTTCAAATGGAATTGTTGTATGTATGTGGACCATTTATGATTGGTGTCATTCTGTAACTTGCCTTGTGTGTGCATAAATTGTAGATGCATATGCTCAGTGTGGATGATAATCTCCTTCCCTAGAATACAATGCTTCCATTATTGGCGGTCCTACACAAGAGTACATCTCCTTATCATAGGTGGGATGTTTTCAGACAATTATAGAGTGTTTCAATAAGGCACCAAAAGTCCTTGTTGATTGAGTACTACACCAATAACATAGTCAAAGGAATCTATCTCAATATCAGATGGTTGTTGTAGGAGTACTAGTGTAGAGCAAAGGTGATGTTTCAAATCATTGAATGCCTTCTATTGTAACTTAGACCAAAAGAAAAAATATTTTGCTACTCCCTTGGTCACTCAACACAAGGGTCAGGCAATATAAGAGAACCCCAACACAAATCTTTAGTAGAAGTTAGCAAAGCCAAAGAAGCTAGGAATCTCTAATAGAGTTTGGCTTCCAATAACTTCATTTAACGATTAGGGTAAAGTGTTATCTTTGATCCAAACATATGCTTTGAATAAGGGTTTACTAAATACTATGGATGTTAAACTTGTTAGGCAAGCATAAAATTACAATACGGACATGGCTATGACAAGGGTGAAAAACAAAATTGTACGATATCCAGCAGGGATAATATTTTGAAATTTGAAGTTTCAATTACCAAAAATAATGGAAATTGACATGTCTAGTATGGAATTTGATTGGAGAATTGTTGCTCACAAGGGTGATTTTCCATCAAATACAATTAAAATTTTTCCATGTCATTCTAAATTCTTGGTTAAAATCATAAAAAATGGACAATCGTTAAATTTTGAAATTCCTACCATAATGTGCAATATAATTTCATAGTTTAAAAAGTCAAGAGTGGGATTCCTCATGTTGAAAGTCTATCCAATATCTTTGCAATATTTTTATTTAAATGAATTCAAATGACAATGAAATTTTGTGAGTGGTAAATTTTTTATTTAAACGAGTTCAGATGGCAATGCAATTTTCCAAGCGGTTTTGAGTAACCCATATAATATGACATTGTTTTACAGAAGTTACACACGTGCAAATTTAATAATCCCTTACGCTTTTGGAATATGAGAGTATATCCAACAACAGTAAGCACATCATAGTATCACTAAGCATACACTTGCATATATATACTATTGATCCAAGTGGATATTGGTGGCCACCTGCCAAGTCCACTTGGACCCCCACCATTGTTTCTTTCATCTTTTCAGTTTCCTTAATTATAGCACCGTTTACTATTTTTAGCAGTTTTCTCGGGTCCTGAACTTTTGGAGCCGTTTTGAGGCCCTAAACGACGTTTTTTGGGAAAATTGGGAGAAACATGTGTCCATGGACAGATGTTGCTCTTCCCAAAGTTATAGCTCTCTAATAGATCTTTCTAACAAGATATTGTGGGCATCAAACAAAGATCGTATGCCAACATTATGACCCAAAGAAGTTGATGTACCAATTTACCCAAACGGGGCCCACAATTTGGTGTTTCATCTTCTAGGGTTAGGTTTTTGGATGTTTATGGTTTTCCATTGTTTCTCAACAATAAATACGCCTTCGAGCCTTATTGTAACACAGTGCATAGGCATGTAGCCGCCACATCTCTTCTCAGAGATAAGCTACCATCACCCTAGCTGGTTTATTTCCCTTGTTGTTTGTAAGCATATTTCAGTATTTTACATTAATTAAATGAATTATTATTTCCACTGCATCTCTATGTTTATGGTTATCTATGTAATTTGTTGCATTCCTTTTTAAATCTGGATCAGTGGTATCAGAGCAGTTTACTTTTTCTCTGTTTTTCTTTGCATGTCCCCAACGAGGTTGGGATATAAGGAGTTAGGGCTTGAACTGGTTGAACCTTTGCAAGACCAGCCTCGTAAATCCTGACGGCCTCCCATGGCGAATGAAAAGAAAGATGAGGGGGCAAGAGATCCTATCAAAATCTTGCTCGAAGAATCCCTTGAGCAACAAAGGAACGCCATGATGGACATCTTTGCCCAGATCCTTCAGTGACTACCCAGGGGCGACGCATCGACTTCCAATAGCTACTCTGGAAGTGCCACATCGTTTAAGGTACAATTTAATTTTGAAATCCCCATATTCGAGGGTCAGATAGACATAGATGTCGTCGATGAATGGTTAAATCTGCTAGAGGGTTATTTTTTTGTTCATGATTTTTCCAGCCAGGAAAAGATTGTTTTCGCTCTTCTCAAAGAAACCCCCCATGTTAAGGACTAGTGGGAAACCTACTGCGAGTATAAGGATGAAAGTACAGGCTCACTATTTTCAGTCGCACCCACTTGGGATTCATTCCGAGATGCCACCAAGGAGTAGTACTACACTATCGGAAGCTATGATGATCAATACATAAAGTGGACCATGTTGCGGCAGGGAAGGGACCAAGACATGCCAGAGTTTACCAATATTTTCCATACCCTTCGCACAAAGTTTAGTATCAAGGATTCAGAGCATCATTTGGTACTCAAATACCACGGCTGCCTGCACAAGTACATCCAGGAAGAAATAGAATTCATGAACATCCCCTCGCTCTGCACGACATATCGATATGCCATCAAGGTTGAGAAAAAGTTTAAACAGAAGAAGCGAGACTTTAGATCTGCGAATCCGAAGTAAGGGAAAGGTGCCCCCAAACCACAGAATAAAGGAAAAAGCCAAGGCGGGGCAGCCTAAGGCAACTCGCCAAAGCTGCAAGAAAACATCGAGAAGCCGAAAAAGGACATGGGAAAGTGGTGTGACTTCCATAAGAGCTCCACTCACAACACAAGTGAGTGTTGAGCCAAGAAGTCACTGGTGGCCGAGATAAAGGTTTCAGAATCAAATGCATGTTCCGTCTTTGAGTCGGAACCTGAAAAGGGGAATGACAAAGGGAAGCATATTATCGATGTAGATCCCAACGCAACCATTACGACCACAAAGATCCAAAGGAGGAGGAGTGTCTCTTCCACTCCCATCAAGGTTGAGAAAAAGTTTAAATAGAAGAAGCGAGACTTTGGATCTGTGAATCCGAGGTAAGGGCAAGGTGCCCCCAAACCACAAAATAAAGGAAAAAGCCAAGGTTGGGCAGCCTAAGGCAACTTGCCAAAGCTGCAAGCAAAGACAACGTCGTGAAGCCGAAAAAGGACATGGGAAAAGTGGTGTGACTTCCATAAGAGCTCCACTCACAACACAAGTGAGTGTCGAGCGAAGCAGTCACTGGCGGCCGAGATAAAGGTTTCAGAATCAAATGCATGTTCCGACTTTGAGTCAGAACCTGACAAGGGGAATGAAAAAGGGTTATCGATGCAGATCCCAACGCAACCAATGCACCCGCAAAGATCCAGAGGAGGAGGAGTGTCTCTTCCATTCCTAGATGTGGGTAAAGGGCTCCCCGCTACAGTTCATTGTCGAAAGCAGGACCCAAAAGAACCTCATTTCGACAGAGGTCGTGAAGCGGCTGGGCTTACCGACCATAACAAATCCACAATCGTACGCCATTGAGTGGCTTCACCAAGGATGAGATCTTTGCGTGAGCCAGCAGTGTTGCCTTCCATACAACATCAAGCACTTCACAGATGAGGTATTGTGTGACATTGCTCTCCTTGAAGTTTGTGATGTATTATTAGGATAACCATACTTGTGGAAGCGACATGTTGTATATGAATAAAGGCCCCATGTTGTTATTATTACCTTGGGAAATAAGTTGTATAGGATACCGGAGGTAGCACCGCTTACCACCATCTCTTTGGTTACTGCAAAACAATGCAGTAAGCTCATTTCCAAAGCTAGGAAGTTTTTTTTCTTGATGATACACCTTCAAGAAAAGAAGAAGACGGTGGCCATGACCTCCAGACAGGGCCCCTCCGCACGACAACTACAAATGGACAAGGTCGAGGAGGAGCATGAGGACATCATTAGCTCCCCCGCAGGGGTTCCTTTGCACTGTCAGGTCAAGCACTCCATCAATCTAACCTCAGGTGCGCAACTGCCCAATGGACCAATCTATCAGTGCTACATTTTGGAGAACGATGAAATCAAGAGGCAAATTCAGGAGCTGTTGCAGAAAGGTCACATCCGTCCGAGTTCATCACCCTGTGGGAGCCTGATCATGTTGGTACAGAAGAAGGATAGGAATTTGAGACTCTGCATTGACAATTGGGTGCTAAACAAGATCACTATCTGTAATAGGTAATCGATCCCACAGACTGATGACCTCTTGGACCAACTGAAGGGGGGAAAATATTTCAACAAGATTGATTTGAAGCCAAGATATCACCAGGTACCAATCAAACCCTCCGATGTGTGGAAGACTACCTTCAAAGCCAAGGAGGGCCTTTTCGAATGGTTGGTTATGCCTTTCGAATTGACAAATGCTCCTGCAACCTTCATGAGGCTAATGTATGACATCTTGTAGCCATTCACCAACTCATTTGTAGTGGTATACTTGGATGACATCCTGATCTTCATCCAGAGTTGGGAAGAGCACCCCCACCACATTCGACAGGTTCTCCAAACACTGCGGCGACACACGTTATGTGCCAATTTGGAGATATGCACTTTTGACATGACCCATGTTCAGTATCTATGATACATTATTGATGAACAGGGGGTGCATGTGGATCCAACCAAGATCCATGTCATTTGGGATTGTCCATCTCCAACCACTCTGACAGAGCTCCGCAGCTTTCTATTCTTGCCAACTTCTACTACAGGTTCGTGTTGGGATTTTCTCATGTCACTTAGCCCTTGAGTCAAGTCACCAAGGGAGGAGCGAAAGCAAAATTCTTTTTGTCTGAATCTCAACAGAAGGCATTGAAAGAGTTGAAATATCACCTCTACACAACACCAATGCTCACATTACCAGACTTGCAACAACCATTTGAGTTCAAGACGGATGCCTCTGACTATGTTATTGGGGTAGTCCTTACTCAACACGGGCATCCAGTGGCATATCATAGTGAGACACTTTCAGACACAATCCGGAAGTATCCCACTTATGACAAAGAGATGTATTCCATTATGCAAGCCTTCCGACAATGGAAGCATTACATTTTGGGGAAGGAAATGGTCATCCACACAGACAACTGCCCCTGCAGTTCATACAGACCCAAGTGAAATTACAGAATGATCACCATCAGAAGTGTTCCACATACCTGCAATAATTCCATCTGAATATTAAGTATAAGAAGGGCAACAACAATAATGTTGCAGATTTCCTCAGTTGACCACTGATCATGGCATTCACCACCGTGCTCAACTCTTGTGGGCACGAGACTTTTGATTGGCCACTTCTCTACAAAAGTAACCCAAAATTTGGCCACACATACCAGACACTCTTAGAGGGTCAGCATGTTCCAGATTTTCACCTCCAAGGTGCCTTGTTATGCCACCTGGGTCACCTTTGTGTTCCTTCAAGTGAGCGTGCCAAGATGATTTGAGAAACACACTACAGTCGGGTTGTTGGGCATTTTGGGGTTGAGAAAACGGTGGCAGTATTCTAGAAGTGTTTCTATTGGCCGAATCTTCGACAGGATTTCGGGAACTACATTAGATCATGCATTGCCTGCGCCATTGCCAAACCGACCATCAAGAAGCAAGGCCTCTAAATCCCGCTGCCTACCCCTATTCGACCTTGGGAATCCATTTACATGGATTACATGTCAGGCCTTCCTTCCACTAAGCATGGAAACAACTGTGTTTTTGTGGTCGTCGACAGGTTCTCGAAGATGACCATTATGGTGGCCTGCAAGAAGAATATCACAGCAGAATCCACTGCTAAACTCTTGTTTGAATGAGTGTGGGTACACTTTGGGATCCCATAGTCTATCATCTCAGATCGGGATAGCATGTTCCTCAGTACATTTTGGTCCAGTCTCTGGTCGATGCTGGACACCAAACTCACTAAGTCAACAACCTTCCATCCTCAAACTGATGGCCAGACAGAGGTTGTCAACAAGATAATTGTACACATTCTACACATGTACAACTCAAAGCATCCACACACATGGGATGAAAACCTCCCATATGTTTAGCATAGCTATAACTGGGATATCCATAACTTGACTGGCCACATACTTTTCAATTGGGCTTGGGATTCCAACCACTATGACCCATTGATGTGGCCATGCCATTTGAAACTACTCATGCAGATTTGGCTCATGTCCAGTCCGAAACAGATAAGGAAAAAAACTTCATTGAGCACATCCAACATATTCGCCAGCAGGTCCATGACATTCTGGAGAAATCAAGTGCCAAGTACAATTAGCGACATGATCAACATCGAGTGCCACACAAGTTTCAGGTGGGCGACAAAGTCTGGTTGTGTTTGCAAAAGGAACACCTTACCAGAGCCTATCGAAAACTTAGACCACTCTGATATAGTCCTTACACCATTACCAAGGTTGTGGGAGACAATGCATTTGAGCTCAGAATTCCCCCATTCCTTGGCCTGCACCCAGTGTTCAATGTGGACCACCTTCGGCCATACTTTCCACCATTACTAGACACATTCGACATTGCATAACATCGCACACCCACAAAGTTAAATCCAGATTTCATGGAACAAGTTGCAACTGATCGGATCATGGACACACAGATCAAGCACATTCGCCAGCAGAATATCCAACTATATCAAGTTGTAAAAGCAGGCCAACTCCTTCACCAGGGACCAAGTTCAGTAGAAGTTTCCTCATCTCATGGAGGAACTCAATGCAATGGGGATCATTGCTTTCTAAGGGGGGAGGAATGATCCAAGTGGATATTGGTGGCCACCTGCCAAGTCCACTTAGACCCCCACCATTGTTTCTTTCAACTTTTCAGTTTCCTTAATTGTAGCACAGTTTACTATCTTTAGCAGTTTTTCGGGTCTTAAACTTCTGAAGCCGTTTTGAGGCCCTAAACGATGTTTTTGGGACAATTGAAGGCAACATGGGTCCATGGACCGATGTTGCTCTTCCCAAAGTTATAGTTCTCTTATAGATCTTTCTAAAGAGATATTGTGCACGTCAAATGGAGATCATATGCCAAAGTTATGACCCCGGGAAGTTGATGTACCAATTTACCCAAATAGGGCCCACAGTTTGGTGTTTCATCTTCTAGGGTTAGGTTTTTGGATGTTTAGGGTTTTTCATTGTTTCTCAACAATAAATAGGCCTTTGAGCCTTATTGTAACACAATTCACAGGCATGTAGCTGCCACATCTCTTCTCAGAGATAAGCTACCATCACCCTAGCTGGTTTATTTCCATTGTTGTTTGTAAGCATATTTCAGTATTTTACATTAATGAAATGAAGTATTATTTCCACTGCATCTCTGTGTTTATGGTTATCTTTGTAATTTTCTACGTTCTTATTTAAATATGGATCAACTATTGAATGAGGTTTTTTATGGAAAGTAATAAAACCCTAGATATATGGTTGAAGCAACATCCTTTAGAGTTTTCACTAATTTCAAGTTCTATCTTAAAAACATGTTTTATTTAATAATTTCAACTAAATCACCTCGAAAAGATTGAAAATTTTCATTCTCAAATAAAGTTGAGCTTTGACATATAACAACTAAACACTTTTATAATTTTGCATTCATTTCAAGGTGTTTAAAGTTTACACTTTAAAATGAAATTACAACTAAAGTGCAAATATTATATATAACAACTCAATTCAACAACCCATAATCAAGTTAGGTTACACTATCACATCTACTAATTCAACTCAACACCTCATTGAAATGATATTGAACTAGTCACATTTAACAACTATGAATTTAGTTCAATTAAAAGTTTTTAAGATTATACTATGAAATGGGATCGCACCCTCACGTTTAACAATTCAATTAAGCTACCTCTGAATAAGTATACACACCTATTTAAATTTTGTCAAGTTTATATAAATTCTGTAATAGATAATCTAAAAATTATTTGTTTTGGATTTATTGTTAATAAATTTGAAGAGTTTGTGATTTAAGAAAAGTCAATATTAATTTAAGATTAAAAACAAAAAAGAATCATAATTTTTGAAAAGAATTACAATGTTGTATATCTTATATATCTTTTGCTTAGATGTTTGATATGCCTTCTTGGGTTTGGGAGTTTAACATGCTTTCTGGTTTTTGGTATGATTTGGGTTTTGGCGAGCAGGCCTAGGACGTGAGGCCCATTGGTTTTTAACTTTAGGTACTGGGTTTTTTCCATAAACAGATGGGGGGCTCTAAGAGATGGATTGACGAAGCAATTAAGTGAAAAAAGATCGATTTTTCATTCAAAAGATCAACAGGTCTTAACCGTCGAAGATGAGAAATAGGTTGGATTTCAAAATCCCGAACCTGCGCAGAATGAAAGGGAACCGATAATTGCGATACAGAGGCGTATATTTTCGCAAAAATGAGGGCATACGGATAAGACATTGCCATTTCTTTTATTCTAAAGCATTGGTCAGTCAGAAAATTTAGATGGGTTTATTATTATTTCTATATTATTTTGATCATTGGGAACAATTTTTAAGTAGAGATCTTAAGCTGAACACGTCTGGCAAATTGGTCTTTTCCTACCTAACACTAATAGAGATGAAATATGATAAATTTTCATGGCATTCCCCACTGTCCTAGCTAAAATTTACGTAAATCCAGCATGCTTTCCTTGTACATGAGTTAGTGGATAATTAATGCAGACATATATGCACAGAACCAAATATATAGATGTTTGTGTTAGTTTGAGAAAGAATCTTTACCATGATTGCTCGAAAAAAAAGAAGTGTTGAATGCAGGAATCAGATTGCGATCAATTATGGAGAAACAAAAACGAAAATATTATGATGTCAAAATTTCTCCATCCCCTATATATTCCAAACCATAACTGGGTTGAAATATCGATGGACTTCATATGGGCTACCCATGTTGAATGGGAAGGATAGAATCGTTGGGGGTGCTAGACCGATTCACTAAATATGTATATCCCACGGGTGTAAAGAGATCGGAATAAGAAAAACAAATTGTATAAATATTTTGCAAAAATATTTACAAATTGCATGGGTTTCCAAAGATCATTATTTGTGGCAGGGATGTCAAATTTAAAGGAAATCATGAAGGAGTTTTTCAAATAAATTGGGATATCCATCAGCACGTGCTTAACCTGCCACCTCCAAAACAAATGGCCAAATTAAAATTGTCAATAGATGTTTGGAAGTGCATCTTCATTGTTTTGTAATAGATAAATAAATAAAATGGTTCAAATGGCTACATCTACCAAAATGGTGGTACAATGCTACTTATCACACTTAAGCAAAAATGATGTCATTTCAATATCTCTATAGTTATGCACCCCCTAAATGGAAGGTGTTAGCCAAAAATGATATAAAAATTCTAAATTAAAGGACCAATGGGAGGAGAACCAAAAATTTGTTCAAACACTAAAGGAAAACCTAAATATCACAAGAAAGCACAAGAATTAGCAAGTTGACCAATGTAGGTCAGAAACAAAATTAATTGAAGGAGATTGGGTATATGCAAAGCTTCGACCTTACAAATAGTGATCATTAAAATAATAGGGAAAAAATAAGCTATCCCTTAAATTCCATGGGTCATATCAAGTTTTCAAGGAAATCAATCAAGTAGCTTATGCTAATTACCTGAAAAAAGTTGTGTCCATAACAATTTCCATGTTTCTTGTCTAAAAATGGTGTAGCATAAACATCAAATAGCACAAACACCAATTCATACATTGGATTACAAGGGAGAAGTTGCATTATAACCAAAAGATATCATTTCCACCAAAGAAAATCAATTACATTCCTGAGTAATTAAAGAGTACCTCATAAGTGGAAGAGCCTATCAAAAGAAGAAGTTTCTTGGGAGATAGAATATTTTCGTCAACAAAATCCCTCATTATCTATGCTTTGGTTACAAATAATTTATTTTGAGGGGAAGACAATGTTATGTATAAAAAAAATAAAATAACTATAATTAAATATTAATTATGTAGATGGGCATGATCAAAGATCACGACACCTCGTGAAAATGCACCCAAAACTATATTTAAGCCAAGGCCTTCATTGTAAAAAAGTCAACATTCATTCTATAACCTATTTACATATCAAGACATTTATACAAATACAAATATATTGTATACACACATTGCTTGTAATATGTGACCACTCATACTGAGTGGAAAAAGGTGGAAGATAAGGACACACAAGTGGATAACTTTGATGAGTGGGTAAAGGAAAAATAAGATATATGAAACCAATTGTTGGCCTCACATCAACAGGGAATGATGCCGAATAAGGAGCATCACCAAATTATCAATGAAATGAGAGAAAGTGGACCAAATTTTGTGAAACCTACACAAATATATGGGACGAAGAAAGAGAATAAAAGAAGAAGTTGTTTTAGAAAAGAGACAAAGCAACAAATTTGAAATAGAGCAAACAGTAATATAACTTCGGGTTGTTAGTAGAATCATCTCTTAGTTTCAAAGCCCATTCTCCACATTACAACATGTTTTTGTAAGAAATATCATAATGTTTCAAAGAAAAACCACACAAAAACATCATAATGTTTCAAAGAAAAACCATAATGACTAGTAAGCCATTTAAAATAACAATCCCAACCACTTTTTTGGAGGTATGTTATGTGTTAGTCCTCCATTTTGATATAAATTTGTTATGGTTTTATGTCTTGTTAGGCCTTAGGAACACCTCTCTAAGTCATTTATGAGGACATTTTCTCATATTTTTCCCACGTACTCAATTTCCAAAAGTATTTTAATGGTATTTTTAATTTTTTTATTTTTATGAAAATAACTACATTACAACATATTTTTTCATATTTCACTAGAATTCATAAATTATCCTTCGTTATGTTACTCACAATAGGTTTGGGTAAATTATAAAACATGGGTTTTGTTTATTGATGTCCTAAGATGGTGATATTCTCATTCGTTTGACTCAAAATATCCCCAAAGGATCAAGTTAATGTGGACACTCCAACAGGAAAAATGTAACACAAGTTGGCAAATCATAAGAGATCTAATTTTTTGAGATCCAATCCATGATTTGAGCACTCAAGAATGTTAAATTGATCATATTTTATCTTTAAAATAGGTTGTAATTAATAGCAAGGAATATTTTTGGGCATTTGGTTATCTTTTTGCCTATAAAGGAAAGCAAACCTTGCTTGCCAAAACATGTTTATATTGTTGATACTTTAAATTTTGACTTGAGAGCTTAAAATTTGTTTTTAGACATGTTTTTAGTCTATTTTAATAATTTCATGGAGTGCCTTTGAGTCTCAATCACTAGTAGAAGTTAAGTGTGTTTGTTGAGCTATAGAGGGGCCACCATCACTCAAGCTAGTGCATTATATTTCATTACTATGGATAATTTAGGTATATATTTTCTTTTAATTTAGTTTATTGTCATATTTCTCTTGTTCATATGTTCAGATTATATTTTGCAAACTCATGTGCAAAGTTATTTATAAACTAACTTCCTAGTTTGTTGTATATTCATGTTTATAAACTAGTTCTTAGCTCATTGTTTTTAATAATTATTTTCTGGTTATATCATTTACCTTTTAGTAATTTTAATTTTGTTTTAGTTGGTTTATTTATATTAGTTTTTCTAAGTGTGAGCTCATTGGATATCATAGCTACATTTCACTAGATATCATAGTTATATGTCACAAGCATATCATAGCAACCACATTCACTAATATATTACTATTTCATTCAAACATTGCATCATTAGAATATATTGTTGGTTATGTTTTATAGACTTATGTGTGCTTATGAGTCTTATTTATCATAAGATAATTGGTTTTTTTAAGAGAAATCTATTTGGAAAAGTTGAGCAAGGTACTAGAAGTGCCATTCACCACTTTTCTTGGTGAAGAAGGCTACAACCATGTTGACAACATTTTTACTTAGCATTGGGCTAACAAGCAACGTAGTTCCTTGTATTCATTCCTTTCTTTCCTTACATTAAATCAATGGTTTGGGAACATAATAATTAAGAGGATGAGTAGAATGTTATGAGTGACCACCCATTTTCACTCTCACATATGGAAAAGGTCATAGCATATTCTTAGCTTTTCAATTAGTACTATATCAAATCTATGAGATTGAATAAAAGACTACCAGAGTGTCCACTTGCCTTCAGTAGCAGGGAAGGCCCTAGTGAATTAATCAATCCCTTGGATTAAAACCTCTTGATCAATGTCATTTCCAAGCAAGTGTGTACTTGATATTTTTGAACATGATTGCGTAGAGCACTTTGGCTTGTGTGATAAGTCTTAGTAAATGGCTAATCCAAAGTGTTCATAATTCAAGTAGGTGTGCTTTACATTTCAAGCCAATGTGATTAAATAGATTTTTGTTTCATGTTTTCTTAACTTAATCTTTAGTTTTGAATTTGAATTTTAATCCAATCTATAACTGATAGCTTCTAATCAACTCATTACATATTGTAGTGCCTAACACTATTCATCTAAAATGAGGAGAATAACCTCTTATGCGAGCTTTATACACCAATATCATAGTCAAAGGAACCTATCTCAATATCATATGGTTGTTGCAGGAGGACTAGCATAGAGCAAAGGTGGTGTTTCAAATCATTGAATGCTTTCTATTGTGACTCAGGCCAAAAAAAATCGTTTTTTCTACTCCCTTGGTCACTCAACATAAGGACCAGGCAATATAAGAGAACCCCAACACGAATCTTTAGTAGAAATTAGCAAAGCCCAAGAAGCTATGAATCTCTATTTGAGTTTGGCCTCCAATAAATTCATTTAACAATTAGGGTAAAGTGTTGTCTTTGATCCGAACATATCCTTTGAATAAGGGTTTACTAAATACTATGGGTGTTGAACTTGTCAGGCAAGAATAAAATTATTGTACTTATATGGCTATGAAAGGAGTGAAAAAATAATTGTACAATGTCCAGCAAGGATAATATTTTGAAATTTGAAGTTTCAGTTACCAAAAATAATGGCAATTAGCATGTCCAACGCGGATGGAATTTTCCAAGCAGTTTTGAGTAACCCATATAATATGACATCGTTTTGAAGAAGTTAGGTGCACGCACATTTAATAATCCCTTAGGCTTTTGGAATATGAGAGTATAGCCAACAACAATAAGTACATCATACTGTCACTAAGCACGCACACACACATATATATATTATTGAATAAAGTTTTTTATGGAAAGTAATAAAACCCTAGATATATATTTGAAGCAACATCCTTCAAAGTTTTCGCTAATTTCAAGTTGTATCTTAAAAACATGTTTTATGTAATAACTTCAACTAAATTGCCTCCAAAAAAATGAAGATTTTCACTCTCAAATAAAAATGAGATTTGGCATCTGACAACTAAGCATTTTTATAATTTCACATTTATTTCAAAGTGTGTATAGTTTACATTCTAAAATAAAATTGTAACTAAAGCACAAATATTACATATAACATCTTAATTCAATAACGCATAATCAAGTAAAGTTAGATTGTGAAATCTAATAATTCAACTCAACTTATCTAATAATTAAACTCAACACCTCAAAATGAGATTGAACTAGTAACATTTAACAACTATGAATTTACATTCATTTCAAAGTATTTAAGATTAAACTGTGAAATGGGATCGCACAATCCCACCCTCACATCTAACAGTTCAATTAAGCTATACACACTCCGCAGTGGAAATGTATTTAAATATTGTCAAGTTTATATAAATTTCGTAATGGATAATTTATTGTTAATAAATTTGAAGAGTTGGTGATTTACGGAAAGTTAATATTATTAAAATTTAAGATATAAAAATTTTGTTTTTCTTTATAATTTTTGAAAAGAATTACATTGTTGTATGTCATATATATTTTGCTGAGATGTTTAATATGCTTTTTCGGGTTTGGGAGTGTAACATGTTTTCTGGTTTTTGGTATGATTTGGGTTTTCGTGAGTAGTTTTGGGATACGGTGTTGTGTTTGAATCGATAGGTTTATTCTATAGCTCAATATGATGTGTAAATATGTAAAAGTATCATCAAAGTTGAAAAATTTCTCATATCAGTGCAAAAAATAAATTAATTAAATAGTGTTCGTTCATAAAAAAATATGTCGCTACATCATGTTAAATCTGTATTTAAAATAGATAGTCAGTTTATCATTAAAATTGAAATTAAATAATGTTATTTCATAAAAGCATATGTCGGTTCATCATATTAAAGCCATATTTAAAATAAATATCCCCCCGTTAATCATTGTTAAATGAGTATTTAAAATAGATATATGTCGTACCTGATTCAATGAAAATTGATTTGGTACCTTTCTTTCTCGTCGCTAATTCAAAGGAAAATTGGTTTGGTACATTTCTGTCCTGTTGCTAATTCAAAGGAAAGTACTTATGGGCATTGAGGGAGATGATGAATTGATCTACTTCAAGGAGAAAAGGCAGAAGTTGGTGGATCGCATTAAGGCTACACATATTG